>BGZK01001306.1:0-172414 GCA_005406025.1 Eumeta japonica
TAGGATCCAATCCGAAAAGAATTCAAATTATAGAAAGGCGTCCATTCAATATAAAGAAAGGCTTCAGACAAGGAGACCCTCTATTTCCAAAACTATTCTCAGCGGTATTAGAATCAATATTTAGAAGACTCAATTGATAAATCCTCGGGATCAATGTGGATGGTACATCGCTAACGCATTTAAGATTCGTGGATAATATAGTGTTATTCGCCAAAACACTAGAAGCAATCAATAAAATGATAAAATATCTTGCGTTGGAAAGTGAAAAAGTAGGATTAAAACTGAATCCAGAAAAGACGAGGGTGATGACAAATGGAAACAAAGTTACGATGCAGTCACACAACACCGAAATAAGATACTCTTAAGAATACATCTATCTGGGACAACTCATAACTCAAAATGCACCTATGCGTAAAGAAGTGGAGAGAAGAGTTACTGACACCTTGAAAAGATATTGGAACTTAAAAGAGGCTATGAAAAACATAAAACTTCAAATAAACATCAAAAATAAACTATTTAACACTTGCATATTACCCGCCTTTATGTACGGCTGCCAATCGTGAAAATTAGCTCAAAAAATGACAAGCAAACTCACAATCTGTCAAATAACTATAAAAAGGAGTATGTTAAGTGTCAAGAAATAAGACAGACTGAAAAAACTATGTCATCAAAAACAAAATGAAAACCATAGATATAACACAAAGTAACAAGATGGTACCCTAGGGAAGGTAAAAGCTAGAGAGGCAGGCCATCGAGAAGGTGGGATGATGACATCAGAAGGTGGCAGGAGTGATGTGGAACAGAGTAGACCAAGAAAGATTTGAATGTAAAAGGCTAGAGGAGCTTTGCCGATTGGCAAACAGATCTTGAAAAAACAAGCAAGCATCAAATACTACAATTTTGCATGTTCTTTTTAATAATATTTGTGTTCGTATCAGTTTATTGTTAAGATGAAGTGGATTTGAATAAAAGGCTATATTATTATTATGCCTAAGGATGCTTGAATGCTCGTGATAGGTCATATGCCTGCCTGCTACGATCATACTACACAGCATCGATGTTTTTGTTGTTCACAGCGGCGGACGGGCGAACATGAACTTCGTGACTGAGATTGGCACGGTCGCGTGTGGATTCTGCAAACCAGTTATAAATAGTCGTCTCGCATGATGCTTTATCGTCAAAAATAGTTGAAAATCAAGCGAGGTTCTGCTGAGCTATCAAATTACAATTAAAATCGTAGAAAGTCATAGTACGAAAATTTTCACTACTTAAATCCATAGTGATAAAGGTACGCAATTTTTGAATTGATGCCACATTGTCAAACAATTGACAGTTAGATGGAATAAGACGCCTAACTTCCGCTCGTGGATCCGCACGTGGATATAAAATGAATTCCTTCAGCTTGTGTATCGACCGATCATGCTCTCAATCATGATCCCGCTCACTAACCCGTTTTGGATTCTGGTCCCCATTCTGTTCTCGATGTCAGTTTGTCTCATTTCCGATTCCGATCGCCTTCTCGCTTTTAATTCTAAAGCCAGTACCAATTTAAGGTCACTCAAGCTTAACCTTAAATCGGTTTTTTCTATCATGATTCCTTATGACTTATGGACACTTATTGAACATAGTTTGTCTATTGGTAATTTATATAGTTTACAAAGCAGGTTAATAAAACTTATATTATTATGAAGGTAATATTTTGTCCCAAGTGTCGTCGTTTCGGGGGACCGCTAAATTGATAAATAAAATAACGGTACAACTAAAAACTACTTATCGTAAGTAAATATCAAAACATGAGTATCTGATTGTCGAATTTAAGTCCATATTAGCGGTCCCCCGATGTGACGATGCTTGGATCAAAAAACTACTACCTACTATTTATATTAAATAAAGGGTCAACACATTTTTTTTTAATTTTTAAAGGTGCCGGGGTTTTTTTTTATACTTGTAGTTTAAGTTTTATATCAGTCGACCTTTCCTGTTGTCGTTTCAAATCCCGGTGCTACTCCTGATTTCAATCCTGATCACGTTCTTGATTTTGTTATTGTCTTTTAGCAGCATCAAGGTCCAACGCGCGATTTCGAGTCCAGTCGTATTCTCAATTTCGATCTTGGTCCCACTCTTAATTCTAATCTTAATCCCGCTTTTAATTTTGTTCTGTGTCCCGTTGTCAATTTGCAATCCGGTCACTGTTTTGCTTTAGACAACGCCGAGGGCAAGTGTTAGTATAAAATAAAATATAAGTTATATCACTAGGAGATAGTGGAGCTCTTTATGTGTAAAAGAATTTTTAGAATCTGTTCAGTAATTCAACTTAGTAATACAAATATACTGATAAAACTGAGGACAAATGTTAGTTTTTTTTTCTTGTCAGAATTCTTCCCGCACATGTGAACAACAAAAGATTCATCGTAACCTAGTGAATGGTTTAGGCATTCACGAACATGAATAAAATATAGAAATTTTTGTGTGTTAGATACACGGTCTGTTCCATTGTGAAAAGCAATTATTAAATTAAAGGGCCAGCGATTTCAGTTGGCTGACTTGTGTCGCCAACTTACGAATTGATCCGGGATTACGTCTGTGGCTTACTGCGTCTATTCTGTAAGTCGAATATTAGGCGTTCGTTTATCGCCTTGTCGGATCACTGCGGCTATCGTAATGAGTCTAACGAATGAATGAGTCAATATCTGATAGAAACACGCACACGGAACATATGATTAGAGATATGTACTTAATAAAATCTAACACTGACAGTCGGCACACAGCCTATACCGACTTGTCTGGGAGCGTAAAATAATCAATTTGGAAAAAAAAATGTACTACATTTCTTTATATAACGTTGATGAGTACTAATAAAGGATTTTTGAAAATCCGTCTTACAAGGAATTTAAGTAAGGAATTAAATTTGTATGTTATTTTTGTAGTTAAAAATATGGCAAAAGGTAGGGTTCTGTTTATGAGAAAAACTCACTTGTGTTGGTATTTTTGGAAATTCATCCCGTAAGCGAGTAAATGAAGAAACAAAGTTTATATGGAGAGTGCGTCGTCTTTCAACTTGGAAATGTGGAATTTGCTATTTAGATTCTGAAGAATTTAGGAAATAAGTATTCATTAAAAAGAACTTTATTCCTATTTATCAAATTAACATTCCAAGTTTATATCTTTGACAAAATTTAACTAACTCCGATTCCAGTTTGTGGGCGTAGTCAAATTTATATCGCCTTTTTTTAAGTCGAGCGCTTTGAAAATGTGAAAATTATGTGGCAGATTTCGTGTATCATATACAGATTGCTCATACATAGTTTGGACTTGAACGAGAGGTACATAATAAAGTCCAATAGCGTTTTTTTAATGTATACAGTTTAATTTTTCTTTGCAGGGTTAGATGTATAGTTTCTTAATGATGGAGTCCTATAGGTTTACTTAATTTCATTAGCTTAAAATGAACACGTATGTTTGTTTAATTTTCACGAAAAACTAAGGGATCTCAGGGAGTATATCGAAAGCAACGCGGACCTTCAGTAACGACCCTGTCTTGAGCTGTGCTGGTCTTAAGTCCCGTTCAGAGGACGAGTACATGCGCTTTATGTTGCGTATGGCTGTAGTCTGGTGAATATATTATGTCAAATGGCTGATGACTGGCACGAATGGCCTTTAATTTTCCTTGTAATGTTCAGTCGATTTTGATCCTCGATGAGTGTGCAAAGATTTAATTTAATTTAACGATTTACATTGAAGAAGTACTATTTGCCTTGTACGAAATATGAATGAACGAAAATCGATTGTAAATCGATTGAGAATCTTTTCCCGCTTCCTTTCCGCGTACTTTCAAAATTCCAAGCAGAACGCGTGCTTTAAAAAGTGTTTCAAAAATGACATGTGCTTTATTGATTTGGTGGATCGTATCCTTCCAGGACTATAATCGAGCATAAATCACGAATTTTTCAAACATAAACATAAATCACAAAAAATAGAATAAACTTTATCGGACGATCATATTATCAAACTTATTATAATACTTCAGTACAACTTAATTTAATATCTTATGGATTAATTTATTACTCGGTAACAGTCTACGCAGGTGTCCAAAGCTGTAACCTATATCCAAAATAAATCATAAAAAGGGAATATACCACTACGAATTCCTATCAATGCTTAGATCAATATTCAAACATTTACTCGAGAAGGCCAACAGATATAGAATACCTATATTAAGCGTTATTATTATGAGCTGTAGTTTACCAAACTGCTCACCAAATATTTCTATGCATTTCGTAACTAAGCGTCACATCAAGAAAGTCAATACGGCCACCATTAGCGTTTTTTTGTAATCCCCACCAGAAGCGTGCTCTAGCAACAGCATCTCGTAGATAGACCCGCGCGTGTCCGGCTAACTAATATACAACTGTGACTGAATTTAATTTTTTAGCCGAAGACAGTCTACCTGAGCTTTCTTTCGCATATTAGTGCAAGAGACTCAAAAAAAAAGCACAGTGAATAGGTGGACACAGACAGCAGTCAATCGAGATGTTTACCATAGATAAACTATATAGTTATAAAAATCGGATAATCCAAAAGTATACGTCTCATAATACTCGCTTAATGTTTGTTAAAAAACAAAAAATAGTAAAAAAGTGCCATCCAAAGTATGTTATCTATTATAACCTATTCTCTCCGAAACAAATAAGTAACAAAGAGATAGGTTCACTTATTACTAGAGGCCACCACAAATAATTGCATTATATCTTATTTGTGGAAAGGAACTCATTTTTCTAATTATATTTTATTAATAATAATTTAATGACACCAAACCAGACAGCCATTTTCATTAGGAAACTATTTGCTGTAATTCTAATGCTATTATGAAAAAAGGCTAAATCAATGGTTTTTGTTCACAAATGGTCGTGTTTCCAAGTTCTTTCGCAGTTGATTGACGGGAAAGTTTTCTAAACTACTTTGAGGTTTCTTTTTTGTTTCTATTATATTAATACTTGTTTTGGAGTGAAAAGAATTGATCTTCATTAAATCATTTGTACGGTGCTAAGCAAATTTTTCCATTTTCGTATAGTATAGCGATAGAAATAGTAGCTGACAAGATGAGAAAAATTTTTTTTGATCGTAAAGCACTTTTAAATGCCTCGCATTATAGTCGCGCAATATGCTGCCGTACTTGCACACATATATGTACTTACTGGGCTCACCCGCATGGAGATTATTTTCTTCATCGATTGATATTGATGAAAATTGAAATATTTTCAGTCGCGGTTCCATACTCCAATTTGATCTCAGTTACATTTTCAATTTTGGTTCCAGTTTCGTCTCTCGATTCTGCCCTCTTTTGGATGAAGTCAGGGTGAATGCTAAAGTCAAAATAAAATATAGCCCTATATAGGACAGTGTAGCTTTCTATGAATCAAAAAATTTTTAGAATCGGTGTAGTAGTACGTTTTAACAGTATAAATACACGAATGAAGTCAGGGTTAATGCTAGTAATAGATCTATAAAATTATGCGCGTATATGAATACAACGTTGTGTAAAAATTTAAAAATGATCGTTAAAGAACTTTAAGATATTTGTGAGTTTGTAGAAACGAACAAATATGTATGTATAGATTAGTTTATTAGTAAATAAGTGTTATTCTTATACTTTGTAATTTCAAAGGGCTCGGGAACGTTTTACCTCAATCTTTTCTAGTGAACATGATCTTAAATGAATAGTTAACGTTCTACAGTACTAAGAAATTATGAAGCAAAGGGATACGAGTAACAATCCCAAGCGCGACGCAGGCCCGCTGTCGACGCCGGCGCAATGCGTCGACCGATAAGACGCAGACTGACGAGTTGTGGTCCCATAAGCGCTTTACAAACGGCGATCCATCTTATCTTTACAACTCCACTGTAAATCACAACTGATGTGTAGAATACGGTTTTGTTACAATATGATACTTAATGTTAATGCTGTTGATGCACAGGATTTAACACGGCATGATGTGCTACGGAATTACATGTGATCGCTGCTGGCGCTGCGACTAGGTAACATTGTACGCGAATCTGACTCAAATTGTACTGTATTAAATAAACGTATTCTTGTTTCCCGACCAACAACTTTATCTTTTTTATAAAAGCAGTGATTCAGGAAGACTAGGTTTATAATATTTCAAATGCAATATTTTTACAGCGAGTTGTACGCCGAGGCCCGCTTTTATGGATCCCAAATAATAAGGGATAAATCTAGTATTAAAATGAAATATGCCTTTATTTCTATTCAAAATATTCATCATGATGATATAAATGCACTTTTGGATATGTTCAAACAAATTGTCATTGCACTTTTACTATTGTGACTTAAATATCTCTAAAACTTACATTTTGAATGCATCTTACATTTTGAACTTGTTCAATCGTTGATCGCGTTACTTATTTTTGCCAAATCTGGGCTGTACCAGTTAATGCGGTCTTTTGACCTCGCCAATACCCAGTCGTTTCGGCCGACGTGTGGCAGCTAGTATTTTGACGATGAATGATTCTGCGTTGCTGGTTCTTTCTTATTACTTCAAATACTCCTGAAAATCAAATGGCCTTGTAGCATTCCTAATTAACCGTTTGATGATTTTATAGTCGTCACATGTTTATTTATACCAAAAAACAATTTGTTTCAAGGTGCTCTGCATGAATAGCTATTCGTGGGATCGGCTTATTTAGAAACATCCACACGGAACCTGTTGTTTAGTTTCGAGGTCATACGCATAGATCCAAGATTTATCGCCTATATAGATATTATAAACAGCTTCTGATTGTATTTTTTGTATGTGTATTTAATATATTGTATATTTATATATTTTAAATGTATTTTTTTAAATTTTTTTATGCTCTAATCGCTATGAGCCTGTTTTTGATCAATTCCCAAGTTGTGCGGAGTTCGACGCAAACAATTTTGTTACAGAAAAATATTCCTGTATTATCTTATATATGCTCCTCATACTTATCGCCAGGGACAATTATGTCTCACGATATGTAACATGACGATGTTGCAATGTAATAGAACAGGTTCGGAGAAAAAGTTTTTTTTATATCATGTATACAAATTCAGGATAATTTTTCGTTATATTTTATTTAAATTATGCCATTTTGTTCAACAACTTATTGCTATATTGTAGGTAGTGACATAATCCCAATGTTGTAGAAACTGGGACTTTGATCAAAAAACCCTGCAAGTAGTTTGGACAATCCTCTCTTGATGTTATCTGTCTAAAGAATTCTGAAGAGACCGAAGCAGATAATAAACTGAAGGTGCAAGGTCGGAGCTATGTTTGGATGCATTCACAATTTCCAACCAAACTCTTTTAATATTTGCTGAGTGGCTGAAGTTGTGTGTGGTCTGGCGTTACCGTGGTGAAAACTACACCATTTCTGTGGATCAATTTGGCTGCTTTCTCTCTACTTCTTGCTTGAATCTCATCAGCTGTGGCAGTAGAGATCTGAATTAATGGTTTTTGCCCGGCAGTAAAAGCTCGTCATGAATAATGGCCCTCCCAACCCATGCATACACATAGCATCAACTTATTGCGAGTTAATCCTCGCTTCGCTATAGTTTGTGCAGCTTGCTTGCCTTATGACCATACTCTTTATCGCCCGTTCTTGTCTTAGATATTCCATTTTTTACTACCAATAATAATTTTTTTACAATAATGGTTCGGTTTCGGATACATTTTGTTAGAGAACTGCAATTAAGTACACGATTCATTAGATTCCTTTCAGTAAGCTCATGTGGGACCCAAGTATCGAGTTTTTTGTATATCCAGATTCTTTCAAATGGGTCTTTTATCCTCGTGGTGAAATTGTGGATTGTTCTTGTCCGATCTTACAAGCCACGCATACATACAAATACATTGTTATAATTGACAGAAATCTGACATTTAAATCTCACATTGAATCGCTCACTACTAGAATCCGGAAATTGCCATTTGTCTTTAAAACCTTACGTCACATAGTTGCCCCAGTTATACTCAAATTTGTGTATTTCTCACTGTGTCAATCAGTCATTGTTTACTGCATCATCATTTGGGGAGGTGCTCACTAAATCAACCTTTTAAAACTTTAATATGTACAAAGAGCTCCCTTCCTTATAGGTATCTACGACGAAACTCTACCAAATGATTAATATGTTAACGACTAGGCTGTTATTTGTTTGTATACCGTACTGCAACGACTCTGATATGAACCAAAGCACCATCCTATCCCTTAATACATGATAAAACCTTTGCCCTACTTCGTCTGTATCGACCTTTTTGCTCAACACTTTCATCTTTTCTCGGGTACTTCCCTCTACAACACAATCGTAAACAATATTAATATGTTTTCTCTTTTTTATTATGAATGTAAGAAGAGAGTCAACTTGTTTCTGAAGCAATTTGCTTAGGACATAGAATATCTATTATTATTATTAGTAAAACTAATTATTATACTCACTATGAAATAGTTTATATTCAAATCAGTAGGTGCTTACCGATATTACATAACATACAAACGCACGCACACACGCACACGCGCACGCACACACGCACGCACTTAGTTGATGTAGGGCTCTTGTGTATTATGTATTAAATGGAAAAAAACAGTCAATTACATTATGTTATATTTTTTTTGAAGTCATTTTACGGCATTTCATGAGAATTAGTCACATGCACACGCCGCCGCCGCACTGAAATAGACATATTGGGTTTGTTCCTCGTGTACTACACCTCGTCTGCAGCACCACGTATCAATAACATGTCGAACGCTTTCCATTAAAACCTCCAACAATAATTACTTCAACACCACTCACTACTGCTAACGACAACACATCACGTACTCCGAGCGAAAAATCTGCTCTCCCGTGAACGCTGTCATACAAATAATAGGTACTTAATTTAACTGATATAAAACCCTGAGTCATGTAGAGTTATCGCGTGGGGGAGTGACATTTGTCGATACGAAAATAAGGGGCGTGTGGATCAAAGTTTTGTTTTTTTTAATACAGCTCTACGCCATCGCCCGAGGACGAAAATATATTTTATATTTTAATTTGTGATGCAGATAAGTATTCAAAATTTTACAAATTCTAATGGAAAGGAAAATGAATTTGTCAAGTCCATGGTTTAGTACAATTCGTACACTAAAGGTTTCATATGTTCATATGTTTGTTTATGTAATGTATATACTAAAAAATGTGTTTTTTTCTCATTCAGTTTTCGGTCCTAAGTGTGAGTCGAGTTCGCACTTGAATCCGTCTGTATACAAGACCCTTTACTTATAGAATCCAACGAAACTATCATATGCACGTAACATCGTTCGTGTCGGAATACACTACGATAGTTAGGTAGGTAGATAGGTAGGACGTACATGTATTATATCACACAAGGGGCATATATTTATTTTTGTCCGTGTTACCCACACGACCGCATCACAACGCTTTTGGTTCGTTATCTTAATACCTGGACGGACACTAAGACACAGGAACGACACGTGCGCTGTTTCAGATCGTGATCGGGTGGGTGGGCGACTGGGAGTGCGTCAACGCCAGCCTGGTGTACGCGGGCTGCATGCTGCTCTGCGGCCTCATCACGGGCCTGCTGCCCTTCCTCACGTAAGTCAACCGCCCGCCGCTGCTAATAGCTCGGCTAACTAAACTAAAAAAAGGCATTAGTCTTTTCGATTCCTTTAAACTTTCTCTAGTCTTTAGTTTACAAAATAAAAGGTCGAGTTTTAAAGAAATGGTCGGTCCGTGTTGAATGATACCCCACATTATATAGGTTATATATATTTTTGGCCTTTGGGTTAAACACAACCATAAATATTAGACTGTGCATGACTTTAGACCCTACGGTGTATATTGTTCCTAAAATAGGCGCTAAAGTCATAATTCTTTCGGTAATCACCCTAGTCGAGTAATATTAGACGATAATGATAGAGACATTATTAGCAGAAAACCTTGTGAATGTCGGGCGCAGATCGTACGCGTGGCTGGGCGCGGCGGCGGGTGGCTTTGGCGCGTTTATCGCGGCCAACTACTCGCTCACTAGCATCATCCTCGTCGAGCTGATCACATTGGAAAAGTTCACTAACGCCTACGGTCTGCTGCTGCTCATTCAGGGGCTCGCCAACCTTGTCGGGCCGCCTCTCGCAGGTGAGTGTGCAATGCTGCGCGTTATACTCTGCCTGTGGGCAAACCCAAGTATTCTTGTGGTCAGTTAACTCTTTAGCTTTTTCAAGAAAATGTACTTAGTGATAAAGGAAATTCTTCTCGCATCACTAAGGTGATCCTTACAATTTTGAGTATTTTCTGTGAGTCAACCCGACTTAACCGCCAGTGAAACGCCGCTGAGCAAATGGCGCGTACACAAAAAGCGGAAAGGGCTTATGCTCTGCAAGAAAGTCATCTGCATGCATGCCCTTCTTTCGATATTTCTAGCTTTATTCTGTCATCCTTTCGTTTCGTATATCTTCAAACATCTCCCGACGATCTTTTCACATTAAGAAATGAAGTCAGCTGGGTCACCACATACACCACTTGTCATCGCAGCGAGAACGTTCGTTTCATACGATCATTTGGATCGTGTTTGCGATCGACGAAAATGTGGGACACCATATACGCACGCCGATCGCCGTTCGCGAACGCCATCAAAATTTCCACAAACTCTACAATTGTTTATGATTTCATTCGTTCATTTGACGAAGCAACTGTCAAAATAAAATTGTAAATCGCAGTACCTGTTTTTTTAGCAGATAACATTAGTACTAAAATCTATTTTACTGGATTATAATTTAAAAGCTAATATCAATTTATGACTTTAAACATATTTGAATACCTACAATTTGTACATTTAAGGAATGATATCCTTTTCTATTAAAAAAGCTTGTTCATCCACTGTAGGACGAACAAGTGCTATATGGGTGCAATCTATGCATCCCAAAACACCAGGCAATCCAAATTTAGACATAAACCTGAAACAATATATATGTTATTCTTAAGGTTTGTTATCTTAGGGACCATATAAAATATTAATTCAACATGACAAATCATTAATTTTATGTATAATTAAGAGCAGCATACTATTGTATGCTGTTTCCAATTTTATAAATAAAAGCTTGGATATAATTATGTATGATATGGAATTATTTTGTCATAGACGAAGAAGCTTAATTATCGTTAAAGGTTACAATGAACTTTAATAGTGTTATATTTCTTATTAGAGTTAATTTATTTTTAACTTTTTAGTTCATTTTATTAGCAAATAATAAAAGCTTGCTCTTTTTAAAAAAGGTTTTTTTTCTTTAATTTTATTTTTTTAGTATTTTTAATTCGAGTTTTTCCTTCTCTCTCAATCAAATTTAACTTGCAAGATTTGATTACAGACTGACATACAGACAACGGGACAGGTGAAACTAACTAAAAGCTTGTAAAAATATACACTCACTGTTGTTTTGTGATACTTCTTTCAAGTTGGGTTGTAGGAAACTTTATCCACCGATCAATAATGGACCTTGCATTTAATGCATTAGTAACTTCTTGTATGCACTGGCTAATTGTTTGCTGAGCTAGATTTTGAGATGCACCAATGATTAGTTGATATGAGCCAGTTGCATAGAAACTCAATGCAGTCATGACCTATGAATTATTCATTATAATAATCACAATATAACTAATAAATATGAGTTGAATCATTATTTATTTTATTATACAAATGTATTACTATATATCTGCTTTTTTTCTCCAAGATTTGGTTAATATTTCACAGTTATCATTATAAGTTTATATTACTCACCTTTAGATAATTATAGAGAAATATAATATACATACCTTTAACTCTAACGAGATTTGTCTCGTTCCTACAATTCCTGTATTTCTTAATTCATCACAAATCATATGAAACGCTTCACGACTTAATCTAAAACAAATATCATTAGTTACATATTAATCAATTCGCCACTTTTGGGCCAAAAGTAAAAAACAATTTCTCCGATATGCTGATACTAACCTAAATTGCATTATAAACTCGTTGTGACAAATTTTTTCGATTTGTCCAACTGAAATGAGTTTTCTTTTACGATCACGCCTTTTTATATAATTAGTTTCATTTCTTGCAGCCCATAATAAATTTAATTTATGTATTTTTTAATTATAGAGTACAACAAGAAAGCTTTGATGTGTAATCGCGACGGCGAAAAAAATCGCGATTGTGAAGAACGCGAATGTCAAAATGGTAGATGCAGTAGCCCTAAACCGCTTTGCAGTGTTAAAGTACGACATTCATTCGTTCTTTTGAGGCGCGATCGTCGTCTTTGTAGCGAACGGTGGCGAATATGGTACCAATTTCAAAAGCGAAGACGAACGTCAAAATTGTGTTATTAATATACCGAGTTGTACAGACTAGTTAATATATTATTTTTGTGTATGACACGTATCGATTTAATTTAGTAGTGTAATAACACGATCGTTCGCGTCGCGATGACAAATGGCGGATATAGTGACCCAGCGGTATATATATTAAGTCTATTCATTTTATTTCATATTCAGCACTGTCGCTGTCAGAAATTTACTATTATTTTCAGAACATAGTATAGTATTTGTCTGTAAACGATTTTATGTATATAAAGATTTTCATGTTTTGCTTGCATATTAGGTTCAATTTATGAGATGTGTGTTTGATACCGCAGGCTGGCTGTACGACGTGACGGCGTCGTACGACCTGTCGTTCTGGCTGGCGGGCGTGTTCATCGGATTGTCGGGACTCATGATGTGCGTGCTGCCCGCG
This sequence comes from Eumeta japonica, assembly GCA_005406025.1. Taxonomy (NCBI): domain Eukaryota; kingdom Metazoa; phylum Arthropoda; class Insecta; order Lepidoptera; family Psychidae; genus Eumeta; species Eumeta japonica. The sequence continues at coordinate 12,798 of BGZK01001306.1, forward strand.
CACCGCCGCCTGTGCCGCGGCCGCGAGCGGCGCTCCGCACCCGACCCCGCCAACGGACACCTGAACTTCAATGGGAAGCTACCGGTGTAGCATCCGTTTTGGAAACGTTGCGCGTTCTTAATTACACTTCTCGTCTGCTTTGTGATTCTCTCTTTTAAGATAACCTAGAGGTGGCGCCTATTTCCGTTCGATTTTTTTTCAATTCTTCTTCGAGTGTAGTTTAGGAGAGCAGAAGCCGCATACGCAAACGCGGCCGCAGATGGCTGGTGGTGTTCCGCTACCCTGTCTCGCTCATGCAACTTAGCCTCTTCTTTATGATGATAATTCTTTAATCGCCGACGAAATATGGCCTCATTAAATCTTGCAGACATTGCTTTTTTCTAATAAAGGCTCATACAATAAGAAATATTTCGGAAAGTCCTTTTAGTCGTGCAGGCGTAAACGCGTACGGACGCGAATGGCGCACACGCAGGAATTGCAATTATTAAATATACATACGTTTAGTGTTAGTATTTTAGCGGTTGTACGCGTTTAATAATTAATATTTTCAATTACCAAAAAATTATACTTCGAATAGTGTTGTAGTTTTTAGTCATTCTAGAACTGACAATGTTAGATACTTGAAAAAAATAAACACGAGTATTATTATGTATATAATAATATGTAATTATGTTGTACATAGAAATATTGTAACGATTGCTAATAACAACTGCAGTCGCAATTGTATGTAAGACCAATGACTTAATGGTAAATCGAATTCTAACCCGTCGAAGCACGCGTAACGACGAAACTGCGGCGCGGGAGAGCCCGCGGTCGTCTGCGGCTACCGGAGTACAGCGAGGGAACCGAAGGGCTCCTTTGCGATGGTGTGGCGTAACAGCGCATTGGCAAGATTTGTATCTTGACATGCTACGTAATGTTATTTTAGGTGTACATTGTATAAAGTTTTTTTTATCACTATAATTTTTATTAATTTTGGTTGAATTATAACCTAAGAGCCATAGTTTGATATCTTTTTGTGTTCGTATAGTGGCGTTACGATGCCAAGACTGGGAATCCTGCATTAGCAAGTATAGGTGAGGTTTCAATCCAATGCATATAGTGCATTTGATTGAAATAATTATATCTCATTTTGAAGCAATCGCAGTTTGATGGCTAGTTTGTGATACCTTCTGAGCTATGACCTTTATGTTTACTTGTTAACAAAACACTTTTCCACGTTAAAAATGGAATTGCCTTTTTCATAAGTACTGACCGTGAGGTAACGCCAAACGCGCCCACCCTGGGCATAGGTCATTGTTAATCAGAAACCGTTTCCATATTTTTAGTGAATGTTTGTATTTGTAACGATCCAGCTCTCGTAAGCATGACAAACGGTTTTATTTGTGATACGTTTAGTTTTATGTTAGTAGTATGTAAGTAGTTCAAAAAATAATCGTAACCCGTAAAGGAGTCGCCGGTGGCCGAGCCCCGAGCCCCGAGCCCTTAGTCCTTCAGGCCGTCGCCCTGTGTGCCTGTTTGTTGATTGTACGCTCAGTAAATTTATTATCAGTTATATTTTGTTTTATTTTAGTTTTTTTTTTGCGGCTATCTATAAACCTATGGGAACGAAGCTCTAACTTTAAAAATTGCTTTCAATAGCGGTCAACGGCGTTACGTTCCCGTAGTTGTAAAAGCACTGCAGTAAGAGTAAATGGCAAACATGAAGGACGTCGGAACGAGGCAGGCAGCCGTCGGCGGTGGGCGCTGACGCCCGCGCCGCTTGGCTCTGTTCTATTTATGTGCGCACTCGACCATGCCCGTGCCTAATAATTACCAGATTATCGAATTATCGCTATCGAAATAATAAATTTAGAATAGATTCATTCATATAGTTAGAACAAAAGTATATGTTATACTGTTATAGAGTTACGGGCGTTAACTAGCCTTAGAAGTTGCACTGACGAGCAACCGACTCGTCTTACGCTAGCGGTAGAACGATTCATTCAGAAAACTAATAGAAACCTTGAAAGTCCTAAGTGAGATTGGAAAATGGAAAAATAGTGAGCGGCAATAATGAATCACATATTTTCCAAACTGCATCGGTGTATAATAGGTATTTTTTTGGAAATTTTTGTACTGAAAATAGAAATACAAAATAAATACAATAATCCAGATATGTATTAATGAAATATGATCTGTACAAATAATGTGCCATTTTAATTATGGTACTTTGTAATTTAATATATACATATGTGGATTTTATTTCTTTTCTTTGTATATTAACTCGCATACAAAAATTATTTCTTTGTTTTTATGTAATATCGTTTGAGATATCTTTTAGTTCTACGTTTTTTTAATTGCCGCTACAAACCCCCATCAATGAATTCATGCTATGTGGTAAGTAAAACTAGTAGTAAGTAAACCGCTTGCAAGTCGACACTCCTAAGTACGAAGCGGGAATGAATGTACATATAAGATTTCGCATAATATATATTTACCTGTATATTAATGAATATAGATGTTCTTATGTAATGACAGGTTCTATAGGCAGCATCAATAAGGAATTTTGTAAAATTTAAATGTCATTATTATTTTATTTACACACCTACACTCGGTTCCTAGAGTAGGCAGAGACCACTCCTCCACACGCTATGATCTTTACACTCCCATTTCACTGTACTGGCGATTAATCGTGTCGTTTCGTAAAAAGTCACATGACTAAGATTAAATCTCTTGTAAAACGAATTACTTAATAATACTTCTTATATTTGTAGTCATTCGAAGTAACGTTTCCGTGTATTTGATGCGCGCGGCGGGAAAATCCTAATTTATTCTTTCCGATTGTAAAGAATAAGACTTCGCTATAGATCATTTTTAGTCATCGTAATAAAGGAAATTATAGGAAATAGTAATAATGTAAACGATTGTTTGTGTTGTTATTGAGTTTCAAATTTTTATTATTAATTATATCACGATATTGAGCGTCGAGAAAATCAGACGGCGCCGTGTCATTCTTTTATCGTCTCGTCAATTTTTCGTCGGTTTGCAAAGGATGATTCCTTAATGCGAAATATTTTATAGTGTTTGTATTAGATTGAAATATAAGAATTTACATTTCAATTTGGGTTCATCGGTTACCGTCCGACATTCGCGCCATTTCACCGGCCGACGCTCCGGGCGCTATCCCGCCGCGTGCTTATGCGTTTCGGTTTCTTGGCGTTTACTACGTAAAATCTGTTTTGTCGGTTGCGCAAAAGAGTAGGTCTCCTTTGTTACAAACGTAGCGATATTGAATATAAGAAAGCGTCTTACAAACGAAAAGAAATAAAAGTTATACTAGTGCTGTTCGGCGAATAAGTGATTCAGTTTCCAGACGGAAGCGTCAATGTGAGCAATACAGCTTATGTCCGTGATAGTTACAAGAACAATACATTCTAAATTATATGTAATAATTGTAAAGATAAGAAGTATTCATTATTAATTTCTAAATCAATTTTGTATCGTTTTTTTAGAAAATTAATTCATTTTCAATACGCTTTTATTAGCTTGAGATGTATGTATGAATGTAATTGATCTTTAAATTAACTTTTCACCCACTTCAAGACGTCTGAACAATCTGAAATTTAATAAACGATCGACAAGGAAATGGTTATAGTTTAGTCATTTCCGATTGCCCTATTGATTTGTAACTATGACAATTTTAACATAACCTAGAGGTAATTTCAAAATACCGTTGGCCTTACAGTGTAACGCGATGGCTGGCGTATTTCTGTTTTGACGTGACAACGTCTTAAATTAGGTTGCGGCTGGGAGTCACTTATGAAAAAGGTGTAACGCTCGGTAACGTAACGATGAGTCACCGAACGAGAGAGCCGAATGCTTGCGTCTCTCTCCCACTAACTATGATCGGTCTGCCGCGCTGCACTAGAGAATTAGTGCATAGCTTGCAAATGTATTGCAAGTTATTGTATGTATATTTATATAAATACGTATGTATGTGTAAAGGTAAAATAAAATTTTGTTAATATGAAATTCAGTGCGAGATTCTTTGTATAAATTAATGTTTTAAATATAATTCTTTGTATAAATAAATGTTTTAAATTGTTACTATTATTTCATCCTTCTTCCTACTATACGAATGAATATTCACATTAAAATGATTTTACCATTCAAAGTCGTTGTCACGTACTTTCGCCCGTATACCGACTTTACAGGCAACCAAATTTTTTACCACTCTTAGCTTCTTGATATCTGACACGGTCTCTTCCTAATATCAACACGACATTTTAGTAATGAATAATAATAGCATAAAGCCTTGATTTAATATTTTGTCATTACCCTTTAATACTTTAATACGTCGTCTCGCCCTGTGCGTTGTCGCGTAAAGCACTGCGCTCGCTAGAGGATCGTTGACGGTTTCGTTATGCACATTCGTATTTTCGGTCACGATTGGGTCATCTATTGAGCAAGGTTTTGTGGTTTCGAGTATAGTTTTATAAAAATATATATATATAATCTGAGAGAAAGTAGTTTCTCGGGCCCTGATTGAAGTCGGGGATGTGGGATCCGGGTCGCAGTCGGATCTAATATCGATATGATGATAGTGAGGACAGGATTAAATATCGATGCATAATGAAATTTAATACAATAATTGTTTTTTTTTTTGTGTTTTTATGAATATTGCGGATTAGTCATCTTTTCATATTATTTTAAGTACAATGGAGAATTCGTCGCGTGCGCAAGGCCTAGGGCGCCCGTCGACCAGGACGTATTTGGTTGCGGACGCTTATCGATGTGTGCTCGAAGTGGGCTCGTCGTGAACAGTACGCCGCACCAGCTCGGCTTACGTCCGTTATGTTTGTTTTAGGTGATGTGAGTGATGGCATAGTTTGCTTTTTATATTAATTTTAACGTGACAATTGTTTTTTATTAATTAATTCGGTGACGTTAGCCTATTAGTTTAGCCTATTACTTATTATAAGTTTGCAAAACTTAGGAAAAAACTAGCAATCTATAGTGGTGAATGTATTGTGTGTAAAATTGTATTTTTCCCTAATCAATATTTGTGAAATAGCTGGAGTATATCTATTACATTTCCCTTGTTAAATTTTAAAGAATAAAGGAATTGTTCTCACATATTTGTAATCTTGAGCCATATTATTGGAAAGCAGTGGCGTAGCTAGGAGAGGGCGGCGGGACGGCCCGCCGCGGGCGCCACCCGGGCTAGCTAGGCCACTGTTCGAAAGAGTCTTCAAAACTCGTACAGTATTTATGCGCTTAGCTGAAATTAAAGTTATCGTGTAAGTGACCTGCAATTTCGGTTTCGGGAAGAATTTAAGTTCTAAAATCACGTCTTGTAGCAGCAACACGCGCGGCCGTGGAGTATCGTAAGCCGCGCCTGCGCTTGTGCCATAGCAAAACTGCCCCGTATTAAAGTTAACGGTTGTGAGATTAGAAATCTTTTTGGCGATGATCGAGCACCTCCTTGCGGTCTAGGCCAACTAGTTCACTGCCAACCGTGTTCGTCCAGAGCTTGGACACCGACTCCAAGTTATCTGCCCCCGTAGAGTTGTAGATGACGTCACAGGTGTTACTGATCAACGAGATAAACGATATTCGAGCGCTAGGTTAGTGCCGCGCGCTGTAGACGGCGGTGAGCGCCGGCGGCCGCCGAATGCGACGTCCGGCGCCCGATCTCTTAAACCCGTTCTGTTTCATCAAACTTATTTGTGGTTTTGCACGACTAGGAGTTTAAATTAAGATTACCGTAGGTATTAAAAATGCGTCGCTAGTGGATTTCAAAGTCTTGCTCCATATTCTAATAAAAAAACTAAATTTATATGCGTGAATCTCGTGCTATTTTGTAATTTTGTTTTTTATCTTTGTTATTAATACAATAAAGTCGTAAAAAACCCTATATTCATGTAAAACCGATCACATCTAATATATACATATGCAATAAATAAAAGCTATGTACTAGACACTACCAAAGGATCTAACCGCTGATATATAAAAGTTAAATTATTCTTTACGCCTGTGTCATGTTATACAATAAAGATGTGTTTTCGCCACACCGGCGTATCCGTGGTCGTTTGCTGTCGATTACCTAATGTTTATTGAGACAATTATGCGTATTTGTGAAGACTCCCAAACACATATCTTCATTGCATTAGAGTATGAATTATTCGTTATCGGCGCTCTCGACAATACCTTTTGTAGTTTTCCGATTTCATTCAAATTGTCAAATATATAGTGCAAAACTCAAAGTTGTTTTATTTTTTCTCCCCTCTCAAGTTATATTTACAATGGATAACTATAAAGTTCTGAACATTCGGGGGTGGAGGTGGGGTGGCCACGGGAGTTACGACCGTGGGCTGGGCCTTTGTCGTACTTTGTTCGAGTTAGAGCCAGTCTTGACCGATCCTCGTCCTGTGACTCCACTGATCGAAGGCTCGACCGCCCTCAGCGGAGCCCGGGCCCGTGACGCGAACAGCACGCGCAGTGACAGCTGCGGCTGGATATACAACACACAATCGTTAGTTTAAGAAGATGCTTACAAATACATTTTTTTAAATTCTTAATTAATCTGATCATAAAATTATTCATAAACACAGCAGGTTGTCGTGTTTATTTAACTTGTTCCACTTTTTATTGTATTTGCTTTTTAATCGTGTATCTGTCATAGCATACAATCCAGGTATTTATATCAGAATGATTTCCTCGAACCCCCAAGGAGAAAGTCGAGAGATTTAATACAAAATCGATCAAGCTTGTTCAGTAATGCGAAAAAGTGTAATAACTGTCGGAAAATTGTTTAAGGAAAAATCAAAATAATTAAGTCTGAACGAAATCAGCTTTTTGAGTTCTTCCAAGTCCGACTGCGCAGAGCTCAAATATGAAATGTTCAGTTTCACCGGCTCTAGCCTGTTACGAGTACAGCAGACGTGTTTTTCGTTAACGACGCCCGCCGCACGAACCCCAAGACTGCTTATCGCATTTTTAATATCGTAGGATGTCGAGGTGATTGCATTGTTCTGCTATTGAATGTAGTGTCGCAGTACTAACGGGCTTAACGTAACATTCTCAGCATTAAACAGCTGGAACCATGTGACATTATCAACGTGAGAGCGAGTAGCGGGTATATTTAGTCTACTAGAAAGTGTACGTATTTTATGTATCTAAATATTTATTGTTAGAAATGAAGACAGTAACTTTCTCGTGGAAAGTTTTATTTTCATGGTAAATTAGAAAGACGCACAGCGTAGCTCTGCTGCCCGGTTACTAAGTAACAGGCAGCAGTATGAATTCATAAAAGTAGATTATTTGAGCTTTATGCCAAAAAAGCTTATAATACTAGTGAAACTTTTCCTAAGAATGCATAACGGGATTTTAAAGATTATCCATAGATTATCTGTCAAAGCTTACGGATTACTTTCACGTTTTTACTTTTGTTCCAATCCGTCAAAAAACTTAAATGTAACCATTCATGTCTTTGCACCGGGGCTAAAGCTAAGCACTTATTAAATTAAAAAAAAAATAGCAAAAACGTGATGGAAACGATATAAAGGTCGATACTAAAAGAAAACCTTTTGATAGCCGAGTGTGCGTTCAGAATACGTGCTCTCAGAACCATCATTGTTTCTATACGAATAAAGATTGTGATATGAAAAGATAAAATAAATATTACCGATTTTTATTATATTGTCGAAAAGTAACCGTTTAAGAACCGTAACGCACACAATATCTATTCCATGTTTGTTACTCGGTATTTCTATCTAAGATCATTATTTAAAATAAATAGCTCTCCTTTATTCTGGTGTATTTCATACACGAATTTGAAAATATTGGCATAACCTATAAATTCGCATAAGGCATGTGCCTTACGTAAAGCTCTTGATTAAGAAATTTCGACATACCAATAAAGTGGTAGATAGCTTACAAATAATATTTTACTCGACATTTGCTGCCGAGAGCTATTTTTTGATTAGTTGGTGTCATATTAGTTACCATTTTTAGTAAAATTTAAGCATAAAACACAGCGTAGGCAATAACGAGCAATTTACGACTGACCGGTGATCTACACTGAATGCGCCTGTGCGAGCGAGGCGGCTTGTTCACTTTCAGATGTGATTTCCAAGAAATCCGTATTTCTCAATAAAGTTACCTTATATCGAAATATCTTTATTTAATTTATTAAAAATTTATAAAAAATAATATGCGGTAGAACCATGTTATGATCAATTTAGTTACTTACAAAAATAAGCCGGCTCGGTCGGCCAAATACCACACTCTCACAGAACATAAACTCAAAGTAACAGGTTCCGCAAGCCCACTCCTCCTTTATCACCCCACTTCCCCTTCATCACACCCCTCCCCCTTCTACACCCCACTTTTCTTCTTCCACTAGTCCACTATTTTCTTCGTCGGATATCCTATTCCTATACTCAAGAGGCTAGCAACGCATTCTATGGTTGAGTGTATAAATGGGCGGTGGTGAACATCCACTCTCTGAAGGCTTGCCTGCTCGTTTACCCTATTACCCTGCTCGATTATGCCATTAAAAAATAAGTTTCAAGTAGAATTATATCATTCATTTTAATCGAGTTTTCAATCAAATGGAAAATTTCCAAATCAGCTCCACGATAACCTCAAAGTTATTAGAGTAATGCAATTATTACAAAAAAAAAAGATAAAGTCACAACTATTCCGTCACTATTGTCGGATATATCCGACTTTGGCTTTATGAGTATATAAAAAATCGATTATTTTCATTAAATAAAATGGGTTTCATTTATCACGATATTATAAAGTTCCTGGGATTAGATGTAAGGTTAATTTGTGTATTAGTAAAATAATTTGATACATTATAATCATATAAGTTTTTATTTTAATTTCTTAATTACGTGAAAATAAAGTATAAATAAAAAAACTAAAAGGAGTAATTTGTCTGATATATCCAGCACGGCATGGACGTGTTTTCCACACGAGCAAATGAGCCGGGCACGCCTGAGTCGTACCATACATGTCCCTAATGGTAAATAAATACAGCACGTAATAAATCACGCTTTAAAATTAATTTTTCCTTTCCACGCCATCTATTGTTTTTATAAACGCGACAATTTACATGATTAAGACGCAAGCTACGCCAGCTCCGTAACGGCTGAAAGTACAACTAGTTAATGCTTCCCTGCCTTTGAGTTTTTAGCGTCTCGATACAGTAAGTGTCCCTGTGCTTGTAAAAATATGTAATCGTATTAAGGTTTTGAAAACAACTTTTTTGCGTTTCGTTGTGAAGTATTGTAATTATAATACAAAAAGTATTTTTACCATTTTGTTACAATAGTTTTTTTTTGAGCAAGTTAGTGACTGTCTATAAGTAATTATTTATTCAATTTATTTAGAACAATATACTTATGCTGGCAGCGCTCTTAAATAAATTTAAAATTGCCGCTTTTTCGGCGTTATCTTTTAAAGAAATTATTAAATTGATTGCGAAGGGAAGGGAATTTGATTTTTTTTCTAAATACGTTTTTATCAGTATTTTCTGTGACAGATATTTCGTTTGAAATATTATAATGTTTCAAACAAAATATTTAAATATAATTTTCTATAGAAAAAGTTTTGTGATATTGTTTACTGTGTCCTGAATATCAGAGGGTTTGAAACTTTCGTGGAACTGTACAGAACCAAATTTGATATCAATTATAATTCTTTTGATATGCAATTGCGAAAAACCTAAAAGAGAAAGCGGTAGGTATTAATAATATGTGTCGACAGGGCCGCGCCGACCCCCCACAGCGCCCGTGTGCGAAACCTATGAACCGCCTCTTTTTTCACAAATCTTAATGTTTCAACTTATTTTTATTACTTATTTATTAACTTTGACCGAAATAAATGTTCTCTAGTTTTATATAATTAGATAATATTTTCCTAAATAGAATAAAACCAGTTTGTTTTCGCTTACCAATTACTGCGAAAAATAAAACGCAGATTAAATTTTACATACTATTATGATGTTCTATCTAATTGTATACTTATATATTAATAACAAAATAACTGACTTTTTTCTAATAATACTAATTTAACTATTACTTTTTTGATGTGTTAAAAACAACAAGAATCTAAAATGTGTGAGAATATAAATAAACATATTTAAATTATATTATTTCCACTCTTCAAGCTTTTTTGTTTCAAGATTAACATTACTTGTAGATTGCGCCCAGTTACTTAACATGGAACTTGATTGCTGTATTTGTTTTTGGAGCTCGTCGACAGCTTTTTTTCGTTCTTCGCTGGCTGGATATTTACTAGCAAACTGAGTATGTTTTGTATTGAAATGTCTTTCTAAATTTGATTTCTTATTGTGTGCTAGTTTTTCGTGGCAAATGAGACAAGTCGGAAAGCCATCTGAGTTGCATATGAAAGCGAACGAATCTGTCCAATCCCGATTGAATTCTCGATGCTCTTCTTCAGTTCTTCTCTTTTTTTTTGTAGATGCCATGCTGGCGGTGAAACTGTAATAAATAATTTTTAAAATTATTATTTATGAATCAAAACAGCAGATGACAAGTTTGCAATTATTTACTACTTATGTCAATGTATGCCTACGTAAATACACACGAGAAGCTGAGCATAATGAAATATAATTTATCAAAAACATTTTGCAACGATATTTCCTATTAAAAATACCGACTTACCTAAATAAAATAAATAAATCTCTAATAATGTAATTATTAAAATAAATAATGTAGACACAGAAACAAACTGTTTGTCTCACTCTGTCACGTACGTGATTGACTTTAAGTAGGTACCTACATAATTTCGTCGCAACCACCGACTGGCACGAACGGACTTGTCAGAACGTGTTTATCATGGCGCAGTCTGCCGCCGTGTTAAGCTTTTTAAATTTTAGCAAATATTAGATACCTAATATGTATAAAAAATATGTATAATATTTATTTTAAAAATGTAATATTTAATAAGTTGCCTACCTTTACTTCGGTTTTTAATATTATTATATATGTACATACATACCTTTAAGAAGATAAAATTCACTTCTAACTCTTTTACTTGAAACAACAAACTATACGTCACAACCAACTGGTGCAGACGCCAAACTGTCTTGCGTCGAAAGTGAATCAAAACCACACATAGAAACATCCGAATACGACGGCGCGGGTGTCATATTCGAGAGCTTCCGACGGAATGACGACAGCGACGACGCGGGTCGCGAGGGAGGGGTGCTGCGGTGAAAAGCGAGTATAAGTAGCCGAGAGATAGAAATAATGCCTAAACCTCGTTAATCGTTTCAGAACTTTTTTTTTATAAAATAAATAATATTTGCGAATGGAACTAAAGAGCCGCAGCCTCACATCCAAAGAGCCGCATGTGGCTCGCGAGCCGCAGGTTGCCGACCCCTGATCTACACCATAAAAGTGGAACAAGTGAAATATAATCTTAACTATGTATAAACTGTGTATAAAATGTGAATAACTTTGGCAGTGAAGGAACCAGGCCGTCATGATAAATATCGAATAAATACGAAAACTTTAGCCTGATTTAACCAAAACACTGTTGGGAAGTGATTTTATGTGAATATTGGTGAACTTATCCGGCCTACTTACAAATATCAAAAGAAATAACTAATTTTGCAATACATGATTCAGCAAAAATCAATATATAGATTGTTTTTTAACGCCATCTGTTGAAACCTTACTGTACTACACACTTAGGCATAACGTTAAATTCACTTAATTACCTAATAATCCCAAAGGAAACCAACAGAGGTCACCACCTGAACGAAATTACTACTTCGGGTCGTTACCTGAAGTAGTAATTTGTGCCTCTATCGTCCGTTGACGATAGAGGGCACTACTAGTGGTTAACCCATAATTTATTATCGAAATTCAAGTGATTTCATAAATAATGGATGACATTATGATTGTACTCCGTCAGATCCAAAAGAGCTGGATGAACAAAAACTCACCATACAAAAAACCGGAGAAAAAGTCACAGAACAAGATACACAAAATATAAATAACATTATGGAAGAATAGTTTAGAATATTAGAAGAAAAGTATAATAATCTGGAATTAAAGGTAGAAAATCAAGAAAAACTTTTCATTTTCTGGGGAAAAACGTATTCACTTCCTGGAGAAAAAAGCAAGACAAAGAAATATTGTATTTTTTGGAATAGAAGAGCGGGAAACGTCATACATAAATTTGGAAAATATTTTACTACAGTTTATTAAACAACATTTTGAGCTAAGCATTGAACGAAGAGACATACAAGAACTAAAGGGAATCGGTACAAAAGGAGAAAGACCCAGGCCAATTGTTGTAACTTGTTCTACGCTAGGATTAAAAATCAATATTTTAAACAAAAAATTGCACTGAAGGACACACCATACTACATAAAAGAAGACTATCCACGCTATATATTAAATAAAAGAAAAGAATTACAAGAGCAATTAAAGACTGAGAGAGAAAAAGGTAACAACGCCATATTAAAATACGATAAAATTATTATTCTAGATAAAAATAAGAACACAGGAAATAAGAGAAATCTCTCAATATCCCCGGAAAGTAATAATGTTCAAAAAATAAAACAAAAAAGAATAAACATCAGCAGACTGGCTCTCAATTCAAGGTCACAAGGTCAAATAGTTTTACTGAAGGAGTTATAAAACAGAGCATGTTGTACTTCTTAACTAATAAAAATGCAACCAAAAATACATAACAACTACCACCCTCTCTCCAAACTGATACCACAAACAAACAAACTAAGTTAAAAAATATAGAAAATCTTCCAACCCGGCTGGCCCCCGTGGAAGATTACGACCAAAACCCTCTAAAGATGTATAACTCAAAATTACCCTTAAAAACTTCGAATCTCAAACAACTAAACCGTCACTTACAATATTATAACATACAACGTTAGAACGCTACTATCATACGGTCGGCTATTAGAACTAGAAGAATGGCTAAATAAAATTAACTACGATATGATGGGTATTTCGGAAGTTAGACGACAGGGTTACAAAATTCGATGAACATAGCAACTTTATACTTTGTTGCATTGGATCCACACCTGACTCATACGGGGTGGGTTTCATAATACACAAGTCGCTGAAAAACAACATAGAGAACTTTATAGGTATAACGGAATGAGTAGCAATTCTTAATATGAACATCGAAGGTAACAAGATATCAATAATACTAGTTTACTCACCCACAGAAGGTGCAAACGATTACGAAAAAGACGAATTTTATTATACTATAGAAAAGGCCTTAAGAACAGTTCACACACACGTTATCCTAATGGGAGACTTAAACGCAAAAGTCGGGACACCCAGAATAAACGAGCATTTGGTTATGAAAAAATACGGATACGACGAAAGAAACAAAAACGGCCAGAAACTTGTCAACCTCGCGCTAGAACATGAGCTAACAATTATAAATACCTGTTTCAAGAAAAAACAAAGCCGCAGGTGGACCTGGCGTTCACCAGACGGCCAACACAAAAACGAAATCGATTACATCCTCTAAAATCACCCAAAATTATGCCAAAATTTAGAAGTTTTGAACCTTAATTACGCATCAGACCATCGTCTTATCAGATGTAAAATTACGCTTACCATGCAAAAAAAAATAAAATAGGACCAATTACACAAACAAAAATTCAAGTTAACTCAAAAACATAGATGAAATAACGAAATACAAAGAAAACCTATCAAGCTTTCTTTCGGAGAAATTTAGACAACCTGCCATCCATGAGAATGAACCCGTATAGATCGCCTACGACAACATAACAAAGGCCATCCAGCAAAGTCTGACCCTTGCGAAATGAACTACTGAAAGCAATAAAAAGCACAAAATATTACAAAAAAGTACGCTTAAACTATTAAAAAGAAGACAAGAACTACAACAAAGTAAAAATAAAACACGATTAATAAAAAACGAACTCTCCGCATTGTACAAACTTGTTCATAAGTATAATAAGAAGGATTATGCGAAATGTAGACTAGAAACAATAGAGAAATATCTTCAGCTTTATGGCAGCTCGGGAAGAGCATACAAAGCACTCAGAACGAACCGATCATGGATTGAAGGACTAAAAACCCTGAATAAAGACATACATATTAGAACAGACACTGTCAACACAGCAACCGAATTCTACAAGAACCTATATAGGGACAAAACACGAATTCCCACCAACAAAACTGAATCAGAAACTGCAGATTACCACTCTATACAACCAATCCACGAAACCGAAATAATTAACTCAATAAGTAAATTTAAACTCGAAAAGAGCCCTGGATCTGACAATGTTACAAATGAAGCACTAAAATAACGCTAACCAAACTTTAGCAACACCACTAACAGCACTCTTTAACTCCATACTTGTAAGCTCGGAAACGCCCAGAGTGATCTGAGGCAAATATCATACTTATTTATAAAAAGGGCGACCCAAAAAATATCAGCAACTACAGACCGATTAGTTTGTTACTAAACATCTACAAACTCTTCTCATCTATAATAAATAATAGACTAAGCCCGATAATAGAAGCCAAGCAACCTATAGAGCAAGCCGGCTTCAGAAAAGAGTACTCTAATGTCGACCACATCCACATCATCGAGATGATCATAGAGAAATATCAGGAGCTCCAGAGACCTTTCTACATAACGTTCATCGACTATCAAAAAACTTTCGACTCGGTCAAACACTTAAGTATATGGGAAAGTTTAAAAGAACATGAGGTGCCAGATATATACAAAAACATTATTAAAAGTATATATAATACTAATATAGGAAGAATAAAGTTCGAAACCTTAGGCTCCGCCTTCCATATAGAAAGAGGGATAAGACAAGGGGACCCGCTCTCACCCACTATTTTCATAGCCATCCTCGAAAGTATCATGAACGGGTTAGACTGGAGTAAAACAGGACTGCATATAAAAGGCGCCTACTTAAGTCATCTGAGGTTCGCTGATGATCTTGTGCTTCTGTCTGAGACAGTCAACGAGATGCAGTCCATGATAGAGTCTACGAAAAGCGAGTACGAAAGTGGGTTTGGAGATGAATCTAACGAAGACTAAGATAATAACTAACTCACAAGTAAGACCTATAACTATCAATGGTAACCCCATAGAATATGTGGAAAACTACATTTACCTGGGAAAAAGAGTAAGCTTCGAGAAAAACAGCAATATTATAGAAATAGAGAGAAGGATTTAACTAACCTGGAATAAATATTGGAGCCAAAACGAAATATTTAAAAGCAACCTACCAATAACTCTCAAAGCTAAAGTTATGAACACGTGTCTATTACCAAGTTTAACTTATGAAAGCCAGACCTGGAAATTCTCTACAGAAGCTATGAATAAAATCAATACATGTCAGAGAGGTTTGGAACGAAGCATGTTAAATGTAAAGAAAATAGATAAAATACGACACACAAAGATAAGAGCCATCACCAAAGCTGCAAACATTTTGACCCTTGCTCTAAAGCGGAAATGGTAATGGGATGGACATGTAGTGAGAATGCCTGACAAAAGATGGACCACAAGAGTAACCCAGTGGAGAGGACCACCAGGCAAAATGAGGAGGAGGGGAAGACCCTTAACCCGCTGGGAAGAAGATCTCAAAAGATCAGCTGGCTCGGACTGGTACTCCATAGCACAGGACCGACAGAAATGGACATCTTTGGAGGAGGCCTTTACCCAAACCGGGATTCTTGTTGAACAATAACTGTTATATTTTATTATATTTATTACGTATCCACTGTAAAACAGGAATAAAAAAGGGCTTATTAAATTAAATTGTGATGTTCGGGCATACAACTGTCATAATACAACTCTAAATAATCCGTATAAACGGCTTATTTAGCTTTGAAAACGGTGTTCGCGTGATAGTACCGGTTTTAAATGATACTTTTTTTTTGTTATTCGAAGTGAAAACAACAGCTAGCTTATGATGATATGAATATTGCTGTCTCGAAAGTATAGAAATGGTTTACTGTAAAATTGTCATTTTCACTGTCAGGTATGCCTCCGAAGGTATTTCAGTACGAAACAAATAGTGATGCTTTGTTAATATTATAGTATAATGGACATCGAAATAGAAAAGCATAAAATTATAACATCAAACAAATTTACGTTCATCGTGTCATACAACTCGCACAAATGTAAGTGAGAATAAACGAGATGTTTTAAACCAAATAAATCTTTTACAGAGGACCTTATTGTTATTTTTTGTACATAATTTTGAATGACATTGTTAATTATTAACCGAAGAGAAAGAAAGAGAAAAAATGAGAACACTTGTTGACAACAGAAAGAGAAAGAATGCGTGGCAAACATCTGTACGGCGGCGAAGCTAATCTCGTTTGCCACGCCTACTACGAAGCCAATTTCGTTTGGTAATTTTGTTTATGTAGGAATACTTCTATACTTTTCTATTTCAATGATACTGAATCATTACTATAGATCACTCCGATGAAGTACTGCATCCAGTGAATTGACGAAAAGGCTTAATTCTACCGCCTTTGTAGTAAAATCATTAGACATTAGAAAATTATAAGACATCGCAACCTTTAGATTTTTTTTTTGTTTTCTATTTCCAAAGTAATGACGTTAGGGCATTCTGCTCTGGGCACATGCCTCTAATATTCATAGAAGTTTATTGCTGCAGAGCCGGGATTCGACTTATGGATAGGGACCTCATGTATCTCTTAGAATTAAGTTTAAAGAAATTGAAATCCCTGTCAATTCAATTCGCATATGAAAAATTAATATATGTAAGAATATTTTAAAAATGTTCAAGAGACATAGTCGTAGACGAAAACTCAGTTTTGGATAATACATTGTGTTTCCATGTTATTCAACCAGCGAATATTACGAATCCATTTAAGGGTGTTGAGGATGTTCAAAAAGATTCCAGTGGATACGTAAGATTTACTCTTAGATAAATTGAAGTTTATTAGACAATCTCTTATTAACAAACGGCATTATTAAGACTTGGATCTGCGACCGTGAACCATGGGCACAAAACAACTCCATTTTTTACCGGGTTGTTTACTTCTGTAACTATTTTACATTTAAGTAGATGTGTGTGATAAAATTAGAAAATAGTTACCCTTAAGTTTCTTGCTCGTTCTTCTTAAGGCAAAAACGGTTTTTCGAAAGAATGGTAGAGTTTTAAATCACAAAATATTATGTCGTACTTCAATTGCTATCTGTTAAATAAATATATTTCTCCTTTGAAATGATAACAATTTTTAAATAAGTAAATGAAACCAATCAAATTGTTGTTTTCTTTTCGTAACTATATTTTTATACATGAAATAGAAGAAATGTCAAATGACATTATATCTTCCGCAATTTGAATATGGTCGAATATGTAGCAGATTTTCAAAGGTTTTCGTTCGTTTCCGTGTAGCGCAACGCTCTTTGATACCGCCCGCATTTGAATAAAGGTCAGTTCGACATTTAGATAGTAAAGCACTTGACTACAAAGGCCCTTTATAATGAAAACAATTGATGTTCGCATTTTTGATTTTTAATTCGAGAAAATACAAATATGTATTAAAATATACTGTTGAAAATAAAATTGTAGGTTCAGCGATTGTCAATGAAGCACTTTTTGTTAAATGGCTAATTATCTAGTAAATATTTATGAAAATGTTGAAATGTTTTTCTAGCTTAGACAAGGCCTTATTGAATCCGACCATGCCACCATTGAGATCACGTTGCTCCTATGCCGCTGTTGCCCACGTCTGTACCAATAATGAATTCATTAGTCTCACCCGGATAACCGAGAATAGGTGTTTCAATGCTTGAGCGTTTCAAATACAATGTTACATCGCTCGTCCTATTGAAGCGACAGTTTACCATCTGTCAGCTGATACTTCAGTAACTCACACATTCGTTTTGTTCCTTGACGTCGGCCATTTCTGGACTGCATCGACCTGTCAGGATAGATTCCGATTCCGTTACCCGGGATAACAAGTATCCGATGATTGACTTGTTACCTAAACGGTGACCATTTGTTTGGATTGAGCTCCACTTTGTATTTCAATTCTTCTGCAAGACTTGCTGTTACTTTTGTAGGTGTTCTTCTAAATCTCTTGTCATCACTATAATATCACCTACGTATATTACATATGCTTCTCCGACCTGTTCCGTCAGTAGTTTAACTTTCAATAATTTAATTTAACGGAACATTATATAGTCCAAACGACATGACGTTTAACAGCCAAATGTTGTTTCCTCTAGAGAAGGCCTTAACTAGTAATCTAGTTTTATTTAATAAATATTCGTTTTCAGACCCAAGTAGAAAATCAGTTCATCCCGTTCAAACGTATCGCGATTCGTACTAACGAAAGGGTGTCTTTCTCTGTTGTGTCAAGGAGCCAGCCATAATTAATTTAGTTGTTTAAAAGAATCTTTTTTGTTCCACCCTCTCTTTATGAAAATTACCAGAGCTTCATAGGCTCAAAGAGAGCTTAATAGAAATTCCTAAAATAATGTTTTTATACATAATTATGTATGCGCGTGAGAACTATACTTTAGCGTAATTACAAAATTGTTTTTATTGCATGCAAATAATTAATTACAATAAAAGAACAAAAGGACTAGAGAGGGATAGTCAATATGGTTCATAAAGTTTAATTTAAATTTAAAAAAATAATATTTATTTTCTTATACAAAGTGCAATATCAATTTTATCTCTTTATTTGAAATTATAACAACTATCAAGTCAGAAATTGGAATATGTTAACGTTAATTCTAAATGATATCCCCTGCCATAGCATCTTTCGGTAGTGATTGAATTGGCACATCAATTATAATTGATGGTGTTGCATAATTAGTGGTGTGAAATTGCTCGCTAAACTGTTTATGAGCAACTTCGTACTGTAGTTTTCGTGTCACCCCGGTAATAATTCACTCTTATAACTTTTTCATTTCCAAAAACTTCAATAAAGTTTTTGGAAACTTCCTCTGTATCTCAGCGGCTCGATTGAATTTGGAAAACCGATTTGGCGAAAAATTTCCTCTTCTAATGCCGATTAAAATGGGCTTAATTTTGAAATTCTAAGACTACCCACTATCAATATGGAATGGGGGAAGGGGGGTATCCTAGAGGGAAAGTGAGAGAGGGTAGGAAATCGTCAAGGCAGTGGGTTGGCGGAGGAGGGGGGGGGTATATACCTCGGGGTGTATGGTCACGTCACCTACTTGAAGCAGGAAGCTTGAAAACAACTCCTACAGCTTTAACGTTTGACACATGTTATTAGTAGTCTGAAATTGGCCGCTAAATCGCTTGCGAGAACTTCATATTGTAATTTTTGTGTCACTTCGATTAAAATTTACTCTCATCATTTTTAAATAACGTACCTAAAGAAGTATAACTTAAAAAAAAACATGTATGTATATGATATTCTAAATGTAACATACAATATGTTACATTAAAAAACACGTATTCATGTTTTTGTTCTTAATAACATGTAATGCCGTTCCAATCAAATCTCCCCAATTTCAGACTCATGCGACTGTTGGCGGACTGAGAACGGCCGTTGTCTTTCTCAGGGCAAAGAAGCTTAGTGCAGCTGCAGTTACTGCAGTTCAGTTTTCAATGTCAGAGAAGCTTTAGTTTATTTAAAAGGTCTACAAATGTCATTCTGATAACTAGCCAATCTGACAGATATTGTATTTTAGCGACTGAAATAAACAAAGAAAAAATGTTAAAAGTTTAAAACTCGCACTTCCAAAACAGGTCATATGAAAAATAAATCAATCAAATAATTCAATCAAAAATAGTTTTATGTCGATTTTATTTATACGTATCAAAAATAGCTTTATTATATAGACAGTACCTTCTACGGTATAAAACATGATTTCAATGCAATTTTACCTTCATCTGAATTTGCCTTGTTTCGTCCCTCGTTGCACAACATATTGTTATATCGTGTTTCATTTTCTGTATCCGTTTTAACGGTGCTTATTTTATTAGATATTCAAAGTCGTTGGTATGCGTAGGTGTCTGTCGACGCAAATCCACCGGCAAATTGCAATCGAAGGCAGGCGACTTTGTGTGATGTTGTTTCAACTGTAGAAACGACGTCTGGCTCTACGAGCGGTTATTTGTGTTTATATATCGTATTTCACCGTTTAACGTAAACGGTCTGAATTTTCTTCCTTCTGTCCCGTTTCTCTGGATGCCCTCAACGGCGAGTTTACGTTGCCGTCATTATGGCCAGTTATAAATTCGTGCATTCGAGCCGCACGCCTGAGGCGGCGACCGCGGAGTCGCCAGAGATACGACACGGCCGGGGCCGAATGGGATGGGAATTGCTTTTCTTTTTGTAATCGAACGGGCGCGAGCTCTGCTGAATACTAACGCCCCTAACGACCTCGCCGTGGCGCTCTCCACTATAAGCGATTAATGAATATTGCTTCCAGGTCGAGGGCCTGTAGCCACCCGCACTTCTGCCGATACGAATGTGAAATCGATGTTTGCCCGATCCACGTGTATGATCCCTTTGGCGGTTCAAGCGATGAGCATCGCGCTTCGGCAATCGGGTAGAAGAAAAACATACGCGCTGTCAAAAGGACTGCGGGCTTGCGCCGGCAGCGACCGTTATAGCTGGGTATACATACCCAGCTATGTATGTATACATACTGTATGTATGTATACATACTGTCATTATGTATGTATACATAATGACAGTTTACTGTCATTTACTGAAAGCACTTCTGCCGAGTGCTGGAGTGCGCCATAATCCTGGATTTATGATATGGAAGTGATCCGCTAGTATTAAACACTGTGTTTAACTATATATAAATTTATTAGTTTATATAATAATGGTATACTCGCAGATAAATTAATAAAATACAATAATAAATAATAATTGTATATATAATGATTGTAATTGTAATTAATAATCGTATACAAATTGTTTAGTTCATAGACCATTAATTCTTCCTCCTTCTTTATTTTCGAAACTACAGAGCCTAAAAATTCGAAACAAATGCAAAAAATATTTCTGTACTTACCGCTTATAGGAAACCCTATAAGAAGTGTGGGGTCTTAAATTAACATAACACATCTCTTAATATTTTACGTACAAACTTACATTTGCAGTTATTTTTGTACCTATAAACAAATTTGGATCAGATATCCAAAACATGTATATAACATTTTGTCGTATAGAACCTTCGACACGCGAGTTCAACTCGTATTTGACCGTTTTTTTTTTATTTTTTGATCGTTTAATACACGTACCTGATACTCATCGCGAAATGTAGGCGTATATACATTTGACAGTAATCGAAATTCAATGTAGCCACAATCAGATTCCATACTGTGAAAATAAAAAAAATAAATAAATCGACGAACTATGACAAGTGGGTATCTTTGAAAAGTTTTTAGAAATCTTAAATCATTTCATTAAATAATTTATCGTTTTGAACAATCTTTAAGAATCTATAACGATTTAAATTTGGTTAGAAACCATTCTCACTTACATTGTTAAAATTTATAATAAAGCTGTGATAAAGTTATTATATAATCGTATTAATCGTTGGTTTTTTAATTTTTAAACTTTGAAATAATTATAATAGTTTCGAATGACAAATCCATTATTTTACTGCTTCGAAAGGTAAGTGATAAGCGACATCCATAACATTAACACGACATAAGAACGATCTTGCTAGTTATAAAACCAAACTAAACAAAGTTAGCAAACCATTTAAGGGGCAATGTGTGCGCTTTTATGATAACATTCCAGCTGAAATTTAAAATTTGTCATTTTATGAATTTAAATTTTAGTTAAAAAGACGTTATTTGACAAGGGTTTTTATACTGTGTCTGAATATCATAATGAAAAAACCAATAAAATTGAATTGTACGCCTACCAGGTTGTTTCGTGTTATTTCTAAGTGTTGTATTAAATTATTAATTAATTGATATTTTGTATCGATGAGTAAAGAAAGAGTAACCCTTGAGTTTCGTGCCCATTCTGCTCAAGGTAAATTAAATTTGGAATGGGCGGTAATGTTAATGCCAAAACAATCGTTAATGACGTATTTTAAGTGTAATTTCTATTACCTACGAAGTAAGGCTATTTTTCATTTGACAAAACGACCGTTACCAAAAGCATTGCATACAGTGAGAGAAAAGTATGCTAATTAATAATAAATAAACGATAACAAATAGGTAGAATATACATAATTGATTGTTAAATCGATATCGATGAATGAAATTTACGATTATTACACCGAAACAGGTTGATACCGCTAATGACGAGAAAGCGCTATTAGGACATTTTAAAAACAGAACTCAAATGTATTAAATAAACAAGCACACGCACCACGTCGCCGCCCGCCGCCCGCCGCCCGCCACAACTTCGCTACGCGCGCGCCTCCGCCTGCAAGTATTCGAGTAGGTGCTTATTTACGAGTATATCATCTGGTTTACGTGTTTTTAATTCACGTTTCCGCAGTCGAGTTTCTTAAAATTTCTAATTATTTTCTTTTACTTATTGCGTTTGTTTATGCGTCTTTATGTGCGTGGGAGTGCGTATGTTTTTAAAATCAACGGAAAATATTGGATTCTTAATTTTTTTCTTCATTTCCTAATATTTAATGCGACGAATGACACGTGAATCATTCACAACAACAGTATTGGCCGCGAGGGGGGCGAGGGGGCGGGCAGAGGAAACGAAACGAAGACTGATTTCATTTCACGCATTAGCGGGGAAATACGGAGAAAACACAAAAAGTTAGATTGAAGCGCCAGTAGCTTCGGAAATTGGCTGAGGGCGGCGACTCCGCGCTCTGACGCGCCCTACGTTAAGTCCAAAAGAATCGCTACGAGAAAATCCTTTGGTACTTATTTGTGAATGAGCGATAGATAGACATTATGCAACTCATGGTATTTCTAGGGTTCCGTATTTAGACGTCGAGAGAAACCGTTGTGGTAAACTTCGGTATTTGTTTGTCTGACACGAACGTTTCATTTAGTAACTGCTCCCGTTAATGACTTGAAAGTAGATACGCCCACTAATCGTTGTAGTTATATGCCACGTGCATTCCCAACAACCTTCCGCGCTCGCCGCGTGGCCGTCGCTGTGAGCCGGCCGGCCGCACGCCGCGCCCGCCACAGCCCGCTCGCGCCCGTCCGCTCCCACCAGTGTCGGACCGGCCATATAGTCGAGGTGGCGTTTGCCAGCCGGGCTCCAGCCTGCGCGGGCCCTACCGCACATGCCCTCAGGCTTACGATCTACATGTAAAATAGTTTATTCATACCTAGAGAGAAAAATTAAACAGACAAATTCGAACGGTTAATAGCGGTTGGCCACGAGGCCATCCCTGAAACTTACTGTTATTTAGCTCAGAAATATGACTCTCTTGTACATTATTCAGCTCAAAAACTGTGGTGCGCTTTTTTTGTTTGTGAACAACAATATTTGCCTATCAATCAAATTTTGGAATCCGATAACATTTTTTAGTACAAAAATGATGTCTTTTCGGGAGTGTTGCTTACTCTATCAAAAAATTTGAATGTAATATTAAAAAGATGCTTTTTAAAAATTTTGTAAAGGCTATATATAGCTTTGAAACGAAATAATCAATTTTAAGATAGTTTTTTCGATGTATGAAATGATGGATATATGAAAATCGACATGTCAAAAAATTGGAAAGTTAGCTCGAAAAAACACCTTACTGGAAATTTTTGGACAGCGGCAACTTTTGAACTAATCAACCGATTTAGATCTGCTTTGTGACATTCAACTTACGTTATTAACCATTAAAATTGTGTATCTCATCTATCCTTATTGAAGGCTTCTGGGAGGCCCTTAAATTCATAATACCATCCGGGCCCTTCAAGCGCAGTCCGACCCTGGCTCCCGATTCCGATCTCGGTAACACACGGTTTTAATTTGATCATCCGTTTGATTGTAATCGAATGACAAACATGCAGACAAAGTTTCACATTTATATAAGTATTGCCCGTGATTCCGCTCCCATAAAGCGAGTTAGTGACTTAAACGTTTCTTCTCACAGGAACCTCGACTAATTCTTATTTCAGAATATATTATCCCGCAGCAAGAACTTACTTAGATTTTCAAATATGTTTTTCTAGTTTATTTGTCTAAAAAGTCAATATCCATTTCGATTGAATAATGTAATAAGAAAAGAAATCAAATAGTCTGTGGTTGTGAAATAGTAAACATCACCTTACAATTTGTTCGCCGAAATTATTGAAAATTACTAGATTATTTACGTTATTCCAAGACCTGTTGCAGCAAACAAAAACATCAAGAGGCACTAAACATTTAGGTAAATAGAAACAACGAGAATTATTAAGAAAATCATTAAGAAAATAAACGCAAATATCATCATTTGTGTTCCAACATTTCGAGGTTATTTTAACAAAGTACGTCATAGACAGTAACAGCGAGCGACATCTCACGGCACATATATCACACGTCAGTGTTGCCACTTTATAACCAAACGAATATGGAGGGACAATTTACATTAGTTTTGATCAGATAAAAATAGAGATGGACAAACAGAAATATTCCAAAAAATAGACAAAAAGTTGCAACCGTTAATTAAAGAAAACGAAATTTTAAAAAGCAAAATAGAAGTATTGGAGAAAAAGATCGAGTATTTTGAGAAAGAAAAGAAGAAAAATAACATTTTATTCTTTGGTTTGGATGAGGAAGAGAATTCTTGTGGAGTTGTTCGAGAAAGTACAGAATGTTTTTAGACAATATCTTAAAATTACTGTCGAAGCAAACGATGTATTAATCAAT
Organism: Eumeta japonica; assembly: GCA_005406025.1. Classification (NCBI taxonomy): domain Eukaryota; kingdom Metazoa; phylum Arthropoda; class Insecta; order Lepidoptera; family Psychidae; genus Eumeta; species Eumeta japonica. Next base: position 37,604 of record BGZK01001306.1, read on the forward strand.
CTACCGTATAGGTATCACTGAAGAAAACAAAATAAGACCTGTTCTTATTAGTTTTGCAAACAACTGGAAACATGATATTAAAAAAATTGAAGAAGAACTTAAGAGACGTCTTCTACGTTACTGAAGATTTCCCTAAAGAAGTTTTGGAAAAAAGTTAGGAATTAAAGTCGAAACTAATAGAAGAACAGGCGAAAGGAAATATTGCTTATATCAAAGACGATCAATTGGTAATGAAAGAAGGAATTCAAATCAGTGGCGTAGTTAGCCTGTGTGTCACCCGGGGCGGATTTGAAGTGATACCCAAAAAATGAAAACTGTTAAGTTGAAGGAAAACTCAATGTTAAACAATATTCTATATTTCGTTGTGTAATTTTTGTGATTCAAAAATTGTTCTGGGATGAATTCGGGTGTCACCCCTGAATGGGTGGCACCCGGTGCGAGCTACCCTTTCCTAGATACGCCACTGATTCAAATCAATGAAAAAAGAAAGAGAGACCAATCTACTTCATCGTCAACACAAAACCAGGTCAAGAAACCTGTGACCAACAATGCATTAATGAAAGAAAATAGAAGAAATGCATTCGACTTTTTGAGACCTAGAGCAAACTCAATTCCCAATATCTGAATATTAGCAACCACAGACAAAACATCCTCAATCCGGTTGGGCCCCGTGAGGTTGAAAGACCCCCTCCATAGAAATACATCCTCACGGCAAAAAAGAAACTACAATAAGGTTTATATCGCAACACTAAATGTAAGAACACTAATGTCAGACTACAGATTAGAAGAACTGGAAGAAGCTATAACACCTATAAAATGGGACGTCTTTGGTCTTTGTGAAGTAAGAAGATCAGGACAAGAGAACATTGCGAATATATTTTTTATTTCTATGGTAAAACACAAGGCAGGTATGGAATTGGGATTTTTGGTGAAGAAGTACTTGAAAAACAAAATAGTAAGTTTCCAAGGAATATCAGATAGAATTGCTGTGCTCAATATACAACTAATTGATACCAAACAACCATGATCGATTATCTAAGTTCATGCACCAATAGAACAAAACACAAAATTAGCTAAAGAAAAATTCTACAACTATCTTACATAATTAATGCAGAATAATAACAAGTACGTAATCGTTATCGGAGATTTCAATGCCAAAGTTGGAAGAAAACCAAATAAAGACAAATTTGTCTTAGGAGATTAAAGTACCGGTGATACAGACGACAATGGGCAGAAGCTCATAGATTTTTCATTTGTTCATAATTTCAAAATCATGAATAGCTTTTTCCAAAACTTAAGTCCAGAAAATAGACATGGCTAGCCTCAAACGGCAGAGATAAAAATGAAATTGATTTTATACTTACTAAAGAAAAAGACATATTTACGGATATTGATGTATTAACTAAGTAAAACTTCAATACAGATCACTGAATGGTACGAGGAGTTATACGCAACACAAATAGCAATTCAAGGAAACACATTATACACTCTACCATTAATAAAACAACAACAACATCAATACCAAAAAAATATAACTTATAACTTTTTTTATTTATCGTTCTAAGACAAAAAATTACTAGACCAAAGTTGTAGAGAATTTAATTTGCAACAAAAAATGTTAAGAAATTTTTTTTATCAGATAAATAGTTTAAGAGATATATCGTAAAAACCATTTCAACCCCTATTTTCAAGATGGCCGCCGTGGGACAAGGGTGGCGACCCCACAAACTTGGTTTTAGCTTTACACTGACCCTTCCTACACATCAAAAAAATAAAATTGCGTCCTCTAAAAACGCAAGGTAAGGCCTAAAAATGTAACATTTTAATGGACTATACAGACAACTACTCGTTACAGTTTTATCATAAATATGAATGTAAATAATTTTATATTAAATACAGATAAAGGACAGGTTGAGCCCTAGAAACTAATTATTTTATGTTTTACTTATATGTAGATTGAAATGTAAATTTTACTTTTTTAGAGCGTAAAACAAATATGAGAGAGCCTGCATGTCGAAGTTTATCAGATTCATCAACGTCCCGTCTTAAACCTCGATAGGTATTTATATTTACCACGAAAAGTAGTAGACATTGAAGATACGAGTGTTGGCACTTGTTCCTTCAATAACTTAATCAATCTAATTCTTCTTATTATAATTCTTTAGCAACCGTAACTGTGAATTAGAGGCCTTTAAAGCGGTTAGTGAAGCAAAAATACAAAGATTGTTCTATATGGAAATCTATTGCCTCTGCCTTTCCTCCTGAGAAATCGACGTGCGCTTATATTACTATTATTATTGTTAAGTCCTGTGAGAGAATAGTGTTCTTATACGAATTGCTACGATAGCGCTTTATTCACCTTGTAGACACTTATGAGAATTTGTTGACGTATTTAAAGATATTCTTCGATTGGGGTTGATACAGCGATAAAAAGGCGCAGTTTGATAAGCGCCATAAGTTTCCAGGGGAGGAAAAAAGTTCCGAGTATGTAAAATCTATATCGATCAATGTTAGGCAAAGCAATGGTTAACCTTATCTTATAATCGATCTGAAATGGACTCGGACTGTCTGCTGGCAGATCTAATGACGATTTAGATAGGATCGGGGTGAACGATCTTTTGTGTTATCGAGAGCTCTGGCTAAGAGCTACTTTGCAATTAGGTGATTCACAGATCTTATTGCAAATATTATATTTGTTGATGTAATACGTATGTCGACTAGACACAACAGCTAAATATAAAATGAAAAATAAGTCGGTTAAAAAACAACGAACTTCAAACCACCAAAATTTCTTTGGCATCTTTGTCTTATAAAGTGGTATTTTTAGTGCAGTGCATATGGCCGTATCTTGACCGAATTTTTTTATTACTTTGACTTAGAACTTGAATTTCAGCTTCATAGAACTGCAGACCTAAGTATTTGATGTAAATTTCAACGTGTTATCTCTAAACGTTTTTGAGAAAAATGGTCTTGACGAACAGATGGGCAGACGAAAATGAAGTGATTCTTTAAGGGTGCCTTTTTCTTTTGAGGCACAAAGCTCTAAAAATGATATTATACTATTTCCATATATTCAAATGACAAATGTCCATGGACATAACCGCTTCAACTTCTTACCCGGTCGTTTCATTATATACCTAATTATTCTGAATATGATAAAATAAGAAAAGAATCTCCTCAAGTCCCTTGCTCCGTTCTTCTTGAAGAAAAACTGCCTTTCTTAGGAATTCTAGCGATGAATATGTAAAATATTGTAAAGTATTTTAAGTTATACTCTATAAGCTGAAGATATTTTGAATTTTTATTTAGTTTAGAGTCTAGTTTATCGCGCATTAATTCCATATTCTTGACGGCGAAGTCGGGGAAGGAAATGAATATATAACTTACAAAAAAAAAAAACGCATTAGAGGATGGTCTACAGTTATAGTTTAGTATTAAAAAAAAAATCACAATTTTATTTTGTTTTCATTTTTATATTTATGTAAAGAAAACCTCTTTAGTGTTTCTTTATTATAAAACCTCTTTAGTGTTTCTTTATTATTGCGCTGCATAGAATTATGTCTCTGCCGCTGTCACTGTCAAAGAATTTTAGTGAATTTTTAGTTTATTATAAAAATTGTTGATTTATATAAAATTAGATTGATGGACCTGAAATAAGGGCTTTTAATGTTGATTCTCTTATTTTCAGGTAAGTGAATGTTCGTTTTTACGCATAAATAATGTAATTGTTAAAGTTAGCATTTAAAGAATAATAACTCTTGTTTTCAGAGAAACACACGTCTTTATTTCTTTTCTCAAACTAATAGATGAAATATCATTATAAATCAACATTATGTGTAATTATTTTAAGTACAAAAAATGGAAAATTTGAGGTTTGACTTCGCTGTTAAACAAACAGGGGATGGAAAATCAAATATTATATGCATAACCTCAATTGCTACACCTGAAGGAAAAGTTTTTGAAATACTACCAGAATCTCAACCTATAAACCTACACCGGACGTTTTGTGATACTCCCAACTATGGCAAGGTAAAAAAATCATTAAATAAAAGACTTCAAACAAGGAAAATATAGATAACATTGACAATAGATATATCAGAAATATATTTGGATAAGGAACAGAACTTGCAATTTAATGATTTTTACTTAGAAGAAATTTCAGAAAATGCGAATAAAGCCGAATCTATACCTAGTAGCTCGAATAAAACACTGGAAGGATTGTTACAAAAATTGCTCGAAAACAAACAAACCAAATCTGAAATTCAAAATTTAGGAAATATTGCTAAGGGTTTTATGATTGGAAAATTTACTGCTAGAAATTCGAATACATTCCAGTGGACCAAAGATTTTAATAAAGAATGTGAACGTTTCCAAATAACAGAGGACAGGAAAAAAATTGAAATTCTAAGGAATTTTATGGAATACTCGAGTTTAGATTGATATAGCTGCATGTTAATGAAGTTAACAGTAGAATCGGAATGGGACAAATGGGAAAAAAACTTTTGTGACACATTTCTAAACAAAGGATGGTCACCAATCAGATACGCGCTGTCATTTAAATACCAAGCAGGGTTATTACTTGAATATGCGTTAAAGAAGGAAAAACTGTTACTGGAAGTGAGAAAATCCAGTGATACTGGAACGCTTATAGACCTTATAGCATTTGGCTTACCGAACTATGTGGCAGACAAGATTGACAGGGAGAAATTACGAAATACAGAGGATCTCTATAATGATATTGAAAAATTGGAACAACTGGTTGGAAAAAATAGATTTGAAAAAAAAATGCCATTGTATATTCAGACAATAAATCAAAAAAAAATGAAGACAAAATACCATGCTCAATTTGTGTGAAAGAGAAAAAAGGAAAACATTACCATTCTGAGGAAAATTGCTGGTTTAAAGGTAAGAACCAAATAGGAGTCTTGAAAACTGTTAACAACTCGGAATTGGAAATCGAACTGAACGAAAAAAACCCAAAAAAACTAGATGTGCCACCATTAATACATGTAAATTTACTATTAAACGATACTCTGAAAGTTTCTGGAATTTATGATTCGGGATCGAATGTATCGTTAGTTAATGCGAAATTATTAAAAATACAGCCAAAAGCCAACACAAGAAATCTACAAATAGTAAATTTGAAGACTATTAATGGTGACAAGAAAACAAAAGGCTTGGTAAAACTAAAAATAAAGATATATAATATTGAAAGAGTTATAGATATTTTTGTAATCGATAATGAACATTTTAAATATGATTTTCTGATTGCTTTGGATTGTATTAAAAAATTCAAATTAACGCGAAATGAAGAATTAAAAATTGTACAAAAATTGAACCCAGAAGAAAAAAAAAATCCTTACTGAAGAAAATTCAACAAATATCAAAATTCCTGATGTACTAGGTGAGAAAAATAAAGAAGATTTTCATTTACGATCTGAGATATTAAAGCAAGATAACACACACATGAATAAACACGAAATAAATTTCAATGAAAATATTGACACAGCAGGGTTTGAAATGTTTGTGAATCATTTTGATTTATACTAACGATCAGAAATAGATAATTTAATAGAAAAATACAAACAAGTTTTCGCTAAGGACAAATATGATATTGGTACTGTGCGAGATTATGAAGCTGATATTGAATTGATGATAGATAAATACTGCTGCAAACGTCCTTACAGATGCTCGCCTGAAGATAGAAGAGAAATGGAACTTCAAGTATCAAATTTATTAAAGAATAACTTAATTGAGGAGTCTTATAGTCCTTTTGCTGCTCAGTGACTATGGCGTATAAAAAGAAGAAGGAAGGAGATCAAGACTATGTATAGACTTCGGAGAATTGAACAAAATTGTTGTCCCTCAGTCACAACCTTTTCCGCTGATTGAGATTTAATGATTAAAACTATAAATTGTCAATACTTTTCTACTTTTGACATAAATTCTGCATTTTGGTCTATGCCTATGAAAACACAAGATAGATACAAAACAGCTTTTGTCACACAAGATGGCCAATTCCAATGGACATGCCTTCCCTTTGAACTAAAGACTGCACCAGCTACCTTCCAGAGAATATTGGGAAATATTATAAGAAAGCACGAACTCTCTAGTTTTGCTGTAAACTTCATAGATGACATTTTGATTTTTTCTAAAACTTTTGAAGAACATATGCTACATATATCAAAATTATTCGAGGCAATACTAAAAGAAGGACTAAAATTCAAATTTTCAAAATGTACTTTTGCGAAGACGTATGCAAAATACTTAGGTTATATAATAGAAAACAATTCAATAACACCTCTGAAAGATTATTTATCTGCCGTCAAAGACTTTCCAGTTCCTGAAACGAGAAAGAATGTACGCCAGTTTCTGGGAAAAGTAAATTTTCATCATAAATTTATGCCACAAAGTGCCATTATCTTGGACACATTACACAATTTATTGCGAAAAGATGTAAAATTAATTTGGACGGTAGAATGTCAAGAAGCATTTGATAAAGTCAAAACATTACTATGTTCTAAGCCGGTCCTCAATATCTTTGACCCGGAAATACCAATAACGATTTACACGGACGCTAGTATCAGAGGCGTGGGAGCAGTATTGAAACAAGATAAACATGGAAATAATAAACCAGTAGCTTATTTTTCAAATAAATTGACTCAAACTCAAAAACAGAAGAAAGCAATATACCTAGAATGTCTACCGATAAAAGAAGCTGTAAAATATTGGCAACACTGGCTTATGGGAAAGAAATTTATAGTATACACAGATCACAAACCATTAGAAAACATGAATATCAGAGCAAGGACTGATGAGGAATTAGGATGTACTATTTATCCTAAAACGATTTTAAAATAATATATAACCCAGGAAAAACGAACCTGGAAGCAGACTGCTTAAGCAGACATCTAGTTCTAGAACCTGATGATAATACTGACGATTGTTTGAAAGTGATAAATTTAATAAGCTTAAAAGATATAAAAAATGATCAACATAAGAATCAAAGCCGACAGGAAAACTTTATAGAGGAAAATGGTATTTATTATAAGAAAAATAAAAAATATGGAAAAAAAAATTGTACTATCGGAAGAATTCAGCAAGATTCTAATAAAAAATGTACATGTTACTTATTGTCACATTGGGAGGACTCAGAATGATAAATAAAATAACACCATTTTACACAGCAAAGAACCTCATTGCAAATATTAAACAAATTTGTAGTGATTGTGAAACTTGCATAAAAAACAAATCAAGAAGGAAACCAAAATACGGCTTAAGGTCACATTTAGGTCCTGCAACACGACCGTTTGAAATTATATCCATTGATACCGTCGGAGGATTTGAGGGATCACGGTCGACAAAGAAATACTTACATCTTCTAGTCGATCATTTCACAAGATATGCTCATATTTCCACTTCAAAAAATCAAACCTCCGGTGATTCTATTAAATTAATGAAACATGTGACACAAAATTACAATATAGATATGTTATTAACAGACCAATGTCTAGGCATAAATTCAAGAGAATTTAAGGAATTTCTAAATAAAGAAAATATAAAGATGATTTTCACTGCTGTGGACACACCATTTTCAAATGGTCTTAATGAGAGGCTTAATCAAACTCTAGTAAATAAGATAATATGTCAAATTAATGAAGCGCTAAGAAAACAGCATGGAGTACTATTGCACATAAATGTGTAGAAAAATACAACGAAACAAAACACATTGTTACAAAGTTTGCATCAAAATACCTTCTAGAGGGAGAAAATGTAAATATTTTGCCAAGCGAGTTAAAACCAAGTTGTACAGAAGAAGATCTAAAAAGAAATAGGACATTAGCTCTGGAAAACACAATAAAGTCGCACAATTATAATAAGAAAACATTTGACATGCTTAGAGAAGAATGTAAACTGGAAGCGGGAGATAGAGTCTACATAGAAAACGGAAATCGTTTAAATAGGAAGAAAATGGATTAATTAAGGATTGGACCATACAAAATTTTGAAGAAAATTTCAAACTCAGTCTATGAAATTGATGTTGTACAAAAAGTGGAATCAAATTTCTATCATGTAACAAAACTATATCTAATTTGTGATGGATGAACAATTAGTCAATTATGTACACATTGTAATTGTTATAAATAGGGTGAAGGGTGATGTAAAGGAAACCTCTTTAGTGTTTCTTGATTATTGCGCTGCATAGAATTATGTCTCTGCCGCTGTCACTGTCAAAGAATTTTAGTGAATTTTTAGTTTATTATAAAAATTGTTGATTTATATAAAATTAGATTGATGGACCTGAAATAAGGGCTTTTAATGTTGATTCTCTTATTTTCAGGTAAGTGAATGTTTGTTTTTACGCATAAATAATGTAATTGTTTAAGTTAGCATTTAAAGAATAAAAACTCTTGTTTTCAGAGAAACACACGTCTTTATTTCTTTTCTCAAACTAATGGATGAAATATCATTATAAATCAACATTATCTGTAATTCTGTTCATACGTTCATTCGTAGCTACTAAACTTTGAAAACGATTCCGATAAGCTGTACGTGGTTAGGTTTATCTTGGCGGCGCGAGTATAATTGATCATATTAAAATTATAAAAAAATGAATATGGCGATGTGTGGGACAAAATTAGATACCACCATTAAATCTTGAAAAAAACTTTTATTCCTTAATATATCGAGTGGGTTCTCAGAATGAAGAATTTTAAAATAAGTTTACAAAAATGTTGTTTGTATACAACTTGTGTGTTTAGAAATAATTTTGAATTACAAATGAATGAACTGAAACTATTACACCTCATAACAAATTTGACCATTCACATTATTTATTTTATTTATTAACTCACACTAATTAATTTTTTAACATCTTTTTTGACCGCTCACGCTGTTTTTTTACCCGACTGTGATAGCACAGGCAGGGTTATGTTTATCACGCGTTTCTAGGATTGTATTTTTAAATTATACGTAGAGCACACTGAAAAATTCTGTAATTAATGAGAACAAAGTGCAATGAATGGTTGAAAATTAAATTATTGTTTCTCATTATATTCTCCTTTAGTATAAATATAATTTTTTTTACGAATAAACAAATTTTGGAAACATTTACGTCACTCCCCTTGATGACCTTGGAAACATGTGTTTCATACTCTTCTACAGCCGCGAATTTTGAACCGCATAATTGGTTCTTAGTTTTTGCGAACAAGAAAAAGTCACAAGGTGCCAGGTCGGGATTGAATATATGATTGCTCAAAACTTATACGCTTTCCTCCTTCAAAAATTTATTTGTCTGTTTGGCCGTGTGATATAACTGGTGTTGTCGTGGTGCAAGCCGTGCAAGATGATACGACGTTTATGGTAATTTTTCCGAAGTTTGTCAATAGCATCCAGCAAACAAATAGTCGTGTACTTATCACTATTCACGGGACGACAATTATCCAAAGCAACAGTAGCCGTGTGTCCAGTTTTATGAAAAAAATAACCAATAATCCGCTTAGAGGCACTTCCCTCGCGCGCCACTTTGGTTGATTTCGGCTCATCCCGATGGACCCAAACGGTCGTTTGTTTTAGGGTCGTAGCGATAAATCCATATTTCGTCACCTGTTATTATGTCTCACACCGAATTTGACGTCCCTTCCTCGAATCTGGTGGGCGTGGCACAAAACCAAGTAACGCAGTCCGTTTTTTAAAATTTCAGTCAAATTATGTGAGATATACCGAGAACACAGCTTTTTAATACCCAAATGTTTGTCTAGGATTGATTGTATTTAACTCATGCCTGTGCTTAAGGATGCCCGAATCTCATGGTAGGTCACATGCCTGTCTGTTTCGTTCATACGGCGCACAGCATCGATGTTTTTATTGCTCACAGAGGTGGAGGGGTCACCATCACAAAATTTGTAACTGAGATTCACATGACACTAGTTTGAATTCTGAAAACCAGTTATAATCAGTCGTATTAAATGGTGCTTAGTCGCCAAAAGCAGTTCGAAGCCGAGCGAGGCTCTGTTGAGCTGTTCAATTATACGTAAAATCATAGAAAATCAAACTAAGAAAATTTTCACGACATAAATCTATTGCGATAAGACACGCAATTTTTAAAATGACGCCACAACGTAAAAGCAATTGACAATTAAATGAATCAAACTGTATTATACAACCAAAGAGTTCAATTTGCAAATGTAGTAATTACTTTTTAAATATGTTTCAGGAACTTACAGCGCGTTCCATGTATTTCAATATAAATTCAAAATTAAAATATCCTTATTTCGTAGACTATAATATAACACTGGAAGCACGTCATAACACTTAAAATATTTACAGTTTTTTAATATTATCACTTTTTTATTAAATCGTCACTCGTTCGTAAGGCGTATATTAATATAATAATTCGTAAGTTATCCCTCAAGAAGGACGAGCAAGAAATTTGAGAGTAGTTCTTTTAAACTATACAGAAATACAATCATATATAGAACTATTGCAAGGAAAATAAACCTGCAGGAAGTCGAGCTCGTTATAACCATTTACCTTCTAAATGTTTAGAGATTGTATAATAACTCTTTTTTTGTAAAATGTTTGCTCGATAAAGACTTTAAATGTGTATAAAGGTAAATTTTGTATATCCTCCGGCATCTTATTGAACATGCGTACACGCGTACACAGTCTCCTAAAGGAATTTGTGACCTTATGCAGTCGACTAATTATAAATAAACATAGTTTTAATTCTAGTATTGAAATTATGTCTATCACTATTTTTAATAAAAAAATAGAAACATTTTTTTATGTAATTTTGGTAAATAAACTGCTATATCACAGTTAAAATTTCAATTTCTTTAACTTACCTTTAAGAAAAACACGAGGTTGCAGCGTGTAAAATGCGTGAATGATCCGTTTTTGCAACACTTAAGTTTTGTGAACATCCAGAAATATATACTCGAAGAAGTATATATATATATATATATATATATACCTTCGAAATATATACCATCCCATATACCCACAATCCAGATAGGATAGATTTTGATCAATGAGATGGCTATAGATTTGTCTAATTCATACAATGGCTATGGGCTAGGTTTTATTTTCATAAAAACAGAACAGTGGCGGTAACATATAAAATGGGGCTAGAGGCGGATGAAATTGAGTAAAACAACTGCACACGCAAGCGTAAGCGGACTCGCCTACCGGCTGAAATATTATCGAATAGGCCTTTCAAAGTCAAGGTAACGTTCTGTAGACCATTTTACAGCAATAAACTGACCGACTGACTGGATGATATATTAACGTATAGCCCAAACTACTAGGTCTAGAGACTTGAAATTTGTACCAAGGTTCCTGTTATATATATATGCATTATAGCTTAGGCGAACAATAAGAAAGGATTTTTGGAAATTAACACTTAAAGGACTGAAAAGGGTGAAGTATTGTATAAAAATCAAGACTATAAAAGTAAATCTTAATGTTTAAGTTACATATAGGAACAAAAAATGACATTTTTTTAGTTAAAGGATTCAAATTATGTATACAAAATCGAAATAATGGAAGCAATTAATATAAAAATTTATATTTTAGCTAATCATTACTTATAAAAACTAATGACATGCATTGTTGTCTTAAAATAACTCTGGAGGGTTATTTAAAAAAAAAAAAACACAATGAAGTAAGGTTTGATGTCATGTTTATATAAAAAAACAAAATCGCTGAAATTATAGAAGCAAAAAGATATAGTTGAGATACTTATAACAAGTTAAAAGTAATACGATAAATCGTTTTTGGAAAAGTAACTCTATGTGAATGAAATAAGGGACGAATTGTTGTTTGGAATACAAAACTGCTATAGGTATTGACGTCAACATTTTATTTTTATTAAACATGTATTTATAATAAAATTGTGAATGGGCCGTACATTATGCCTGTACATTGTGTATGTACAGGCATAATGTACGGCAGGCATAATGGCGACGGTGGGAACCAGGTCAGTTCCCAACGTCGACGGTTCTCGTACGAGCTCCTGTTAAAAAGAACGCGAAAAATGGTAAACAATAAGTAAAACATTTTTTTGAACTCGAAAATATAAAAATACACGGAATACCTAAAATATGTAAAATATGTTTTAATTAAAAATATTTGCATTATTATTTATCTCCTAACTAACATACCCAAGTAAAATTACAAAAACAAACCCAAAATCACAGTATATTTTGTTTCTAATTTGTTGCTGTAAATATAAAGAACGAAAAAAAAAAAAAAAATTTTTTTTTTCACTTCTTATAATGCTATCTTGAAACCGATTTTTGTCCCAATCACAAGGACGCTGAATTTGTTGCTGACTGGCAGAGTACTCAGGCATGCCTAAATAACCAGCAACAAAATAATCGGATCGGTAGTCATTGGCGAATAATTTTAATTTTTATAAATTATTGCTCCATGCTATCTTGAAACCGATTTTGTCCCAATCACAGGACGCTGAATTTGTTGCTGACTGGCAGAGTACTCAGGCATGCCTAAATAACCAGCAACAAAATAATCGGTAGTGATTGGCCGATAATTTTATAAAAATAATTTATAAAAATTAAAATTATCGACCAATGACTACCGATTATTTTGATTGTCATATTATGTTAGAAACTGCTTTCAAGATAGCATGGAGCAATAATTTATAAAAAATTAAAATTATCGGCCAATCTACCGATTATTTTGTTGCTGGTTATTTAGGCATGCCTGAGTACTCTGCCAGTCATTGGACAAAAGCAATAATTTATAAAAAAATTAAAATTATCGGCCAATGACTACCGATTATTTTGTTGCTGGTTATTCAGGCATGCCTGAGTACCCTGCCGATCGGCAACAAATTTAGCATCTTCATGATTAGGTTAGAATCCGGTTTCAAGATAGCATGGAGCAATAATTTATAAAAAAATTAAAATTATCGGCCAATGACTACCGATTATTTTGTTGCTGGTTATTCAGGCATGCCTGAGTACTCTGCCAGTCAGCAACAAATTCAGCGTCCTTGTGATTGGGACAAAAATCGGTTTCAAGATAGCATGGAGCAATAATTTATAAAAAAATTAAAATTATCGGCCAATGACTACCGATTATTTTGTTGCTGGTTATTCAGGCATGCCTGAGTACCCTGCCGATCGGCAACAAATTTAGCATCTTCATGATTATGTTAGAAACTGCTTTCAAGATAGCATGGAGCAATAATTTATAAAAAAATTAAAATTATCGGCCAATGACTACCGATTATTTTGTTGCTGGTTATTCAGGCATGCCTGAGTACTCTGCCGATCGGCAACAAATTTAGCATCGTCATGATTATGTTAGAAACTGCTTTCAAGATAGCATGGAGCAATAATTTATAAAAAAATTAAAATTATCGGCCAATGACTACCGATTATTTTGTTGCTGGTTATTCAGGCATGCCTGAGTACTCTGCCAGTCAGCAACAAATTCAGCATCGTCATGATTATGTTAGAAACTGCTTTCAAGATAGCATGGAGCAATAATTTATAAAAAAATTAAAATTATCGGCCAATGACTACCGATTATTTTGTTGCTGGTTATTCAGGCATGCCTGAGTACTCTGCCAGTCAGCAACAAATTCAGCATCGTCATGATTATGTTAGAAACTGCTTTCAAGATAGCATGGAGCAATAATTTATAAAAAAATTAAAATTATCGGCCAATGACTACCGATTATTTTGTTGCTGGTTATTCAGGCATGCCTGAGTACCTGCCGATCGGCAACAAATTTAGCATCTTCATGATTAGGTTAGAATCCGGTTTCAAGATAGCATGGAGCAATAATTTATAAAAAAATTAAAATTATCGGCCAATGACTACCGATTATTTTGTTGCTGGTTATTCAGGCATGCCTGAGTACTCTGCCGATCGGCAACAAATTTAGCATCTTCATGATTATGTTAGAAACTGCTTTCAAGATAGCATGGAGCAATAATTTATAAAAAAATTAAAATTATCGGCCAATGACTACCGATTATTTTGTTGCTGGTTATTCAGGCATGCCTGAGTACTCTGCCGATCGGCAACAAATTTAGCATCGTCATGATTATGTTAGAAACTGCTTTCAAGATAGCATGGAGCAATAATTTATAAAAAAATTAAAATTATCGGCCAATGACTACCGATTATTTTGTTGCTGGTTATTCAGGCATGCCTGAGTACTCTGCCAGTCAGCAACAAATTCAGCATCGTCATGATTATGTTAGAAACTGCTTTCAAGATAGCATGGAGCAATAATTTATAAAAAAATTAAAATTATCGGCCAATGACTACCGATTATTTTGTTGCTGGTTATTCAGGCATGCCTGAGTACTCTGCCAGTCAGCAACAAATTCAGCATCGTCATGATTATGTTAGAAACTGCTTTCAAGATAGCATGGAGCAATAATTTATAAAAAAATTAAAATTATCGGCCAATGACTACCGATTATTTTGTTGCTGGTTATTCAGGCATGCCTGAGTACTCTGCCGATCGGCAACAAATTTAGCATCTTCATGATTAGGTTAGAATCCGGTTTCAAGATAGCATGGAGCAATAATTTATAAAAAAATTAAAATTATCGGCCAATGACTACCGATTATTTTGTTGCTGGTTATTCAGGCATGCCTGAGTACTCTGCCGATCGGCAACAAATTTAGCATCTTCATGATTAGGTTAGAATCTGGTTTCAAGATAGCATGGAGCAATAATTTATAAAAAAATTAAAATTATCGGCCAATGACTACCGATTATTTTGTTGCTGGTTATTCAGGCATGCCTGAGTACTCTGCCAGTCAGCAACAAATTCAGCATCGTCATGATTATGTTAGAAACTGCTTTCAAGATAGCATGGAGCAATAATTTATAAAAATTAAAATTATCGGCCAATGACTACCGATTATTTTGTTGCTGGTTATTCAGGCATGCCTGAGTACTCTGCCGATCGGCAACAAATTTAGCATCTTCATGATTATGTTAGAAACTGCTTTCAAGATAGCATGGAGCAATAATTTATAAAAATTAAAATTATCGGCCAATGACTACCGATTATTTTGTTGCTGGTTATTCAGGCATGCCTGAGTACTCTGCCGATCAACAAATTTAGCATCGTCATGATTATGTTAGAAACTGCTTTCAAGATAGCATGGAGCAATAATTTATAAAAATTAAAATTATCGGCCAATGACTACCGATTATTTTGTTGCTGGTTATTCAGGCATGCCTGAGTACTCTGCCAGTCAGCAACAAATTCAGCATCGTCATGATTATGTTAGAAACTGCTTTCAAGATAGCATGGAGCAATAATTTATAAAAAAATTAAAATTATCGGCCAATGACTACCGATTATTTTGTTGCTGGTTATTCAGGCATGCCTGAGTACTCTGCCAGTCAGCAACAAATTCAGCATCGTCATGATTATGTTAGAAACTGCTTTCAAGATAGCATGGAGCAATAATTTATAAAAAAATTAAAATTATCGGCCAATGACTACCGATTATTTTGTTGCTGGTTATTCAGGCATGCCTGAGTACTCTGCCAGTCAGCAACAAATTCAGCATCGTCATGATTATGTTAGAAACTGCTTTCAAGATAGCATGGAGCAATAATTTATAAAAAAATTAAAATTATCGGCCAATGACTACCGATTATTTTGTTGCTGGTTATTCAGGCATGCCTGAGTACCCTGCCGATCGGCAACAAATTTAGCATCTTCATGATTATGTTAGAAACTGCTTTCAAGATAGCATGGAGCAATAATTTATAAAAAAATTAAAATTATCGGCCAATGACTACCGATTATTTTGTTGCTGGTTATTCAGGCATGCCTGAGTACTCTGCCGATCGGCAACAAATTTAGCATCGTCATGATTATGTTAGAAACTGCTTTCAAGATAGCATGGAGCAATAATTTATAAAAATTAAAATTATCGGCCAATGACTACCGATTATTTTGTTGCTGGTTATTCAGGCATGCCTGAGTACTCTGCCAGTCAGCAACAAATTCAGCATCGTCATGATTATGTTAGAAACTGCTTTCAAGATAGCATGGAGCAATAATTTATAAAAATTAAAATTATCGGCCAATGACTACCGATTATTTTGTTGCTGGTTATTCAGGCATGCCTGAGTACTCTGCCAGTCAGCAACAAATTCAGCATCGTCATGATTATGTTAGAAACTGCTTTCAAGATAGCATGGAGCAATAATTTATAAAAAAATTAAAATTATCGGCCAATGACTACCGATTATTTTGTTGCTGGTTATTCAGGCATGCCTGAGTACTCTGCCGATCGGCAACAAATTTAGCATCTTCATGATTAGGTTAGAATCTGGTTTCAAGATAGCATGGAGCAATAATTTATAAAAAAATTAAAATTATCGGCCAATGACTACCGATTATTTTGTTGCTGGTTATTCAGGCATGCCTGAGTACTCTGCCAGTCAGCAACAAATTCAGCGTCCTTGTGATTGGGACAAAAATCGGTTTCAAGATAGCATGGAGCAATAATTTATAAAAAAATTAAAACTATCGGCCAATGACCACCGATTATTTTGTTGCTGGTTATTCAGGCATGCCTGAGTACTCTGCCGATCGGCAACAAATTTAGCATCTTCATGATTATGTTAGAAACTGCTTTCAAGATAGCATGGAGCAATAATTTATAAAAATTAAAATTATCGGCCAATGACTACCGATTATTTTGTTGCTGGTTATTCAGGCATGCCTGAGTACTCTGCCGATCGGCAACAAATTTAGCATCGTCATGATTATGTTAGAAACTGCTTTCAAGATAGCATGGAGCAATAATTTATAAAAATTAAAATTATCGGCCAATGACTACCGATTATTTTGTTGCTGGTTATTCAGGCATGCCTGAGTACTCTGCCAGTCAGCAACAAATTCAGCATCGTCATGATTATGTTAGAAACTGCTTTCAAGATAGCATGGAGCAATAATTTATAAAAATTAAAATTATCGGCCAATGACTACCGATTATTTTGTTGCTGGTTATTCAGGCATGCCTGAGTACTCTGCCAGTCAGCAACAAATTCAGCATCGTCATGATTATGTTAGAAACTGCTTTCAAGATAGCATGGAGCAATAATTTATAAAAATTAAAATTATCGGCCAATGACTACCGATTATTTTGTTGCTGGTTATTCAGGCATGCCTGAGTACTCTGCCGATCGGCAACAAATTTAGCATCTTCATGATTAGGTTAGAATCCGGTTTCAAGATAGCATGGAGCAATAATTTATAAAAATTAAAATTATCGGCCAATGACTACCGATTATTTTGTTGCTGGTTATTCAGGCATGCCTGAGTACTCTGCCGATCGGCAACAAATTTAGCATCTTCATGATTAGGTTAGAAACGGTTTCAAGATAGCATGGAGCAATAATTTATAAAATTAAAATTATCGGCCAATGACTACCGATTATTTTGTTGCTGGTTATTCAGGCATGCCTGAGTACTCTGCCAGTCAGCAACAAATTCAGCATCGTCATGATTATGTTAGAAACTGCTTTCAAGATAGCATGGAGCAATAATTTATAAAAAAATTAAAATTATCGGCCAATGACTACCGATTATTTTGTTGCTGGTTATTCAGGCATGCCTGAGTACTCTGCCAGTCAGCAACAAATTCAGCATCGTCATGATTATGTTAGAAACTGCTTTCAAGATAGCATGGAGCAATAATTTATAAAAATTAAAATTATCGGCCAATGACTACCGATTATTTTGTTGCTGGTTATTCAGGCATGCCTGAGTACTCTGCCGATCGGCAACAAATTTAGCATCTTCATGATTAGGTTAGAATCTGGTTTCAAGATAGCATGGAGCAATAATTTATAAAAAATTAAAATTATCGGCCAATGACTACCGATTATTTTGTTGCTGGTTATTCAGGCATGCCTGAGTACTCTGCCAGTCAGCAACAAATTCAGCGTCCTTGTATGGGAAAAATCGGTTTCAAGATAGCATGGAGCAATAATTTATAAAAATTAAAATTATCGGCCAATGACTACCGATTATTTTGTTGCTGGTTATTCAGGCATGCCTGAGTACTCTGCCGATCAACAAATTTAGCATCTTCATGATTATGTTAGAAACTGCTTTCAAGATAGCATGGAGCAATAATTTATAAAAATTAAAATTATCGGCCAATGACTACCGATTATTTTGTTGCTGGTTATTCAGGCATGCCTGAGTACTCTGCCAGTCAGCAACAAATTCAGCATCGTCATGATTATGTTAGAAACTGCTTTCAAGATAGCATGGAGCAATAATTTATAAAAATTAAAATTATCGGCCAATGACTACCGATTATTTTGTTGCTGGTTATTCAGGCATGCCTGAGTACTCTGCCAGTCAGCAACAAATTCAGCATCGTCATGATTATGTTAGAAACTGCTTTCAAGATAGCATGGAGCAATAATTTATAAAAATTAAAATTATCGGCCAATGACTACCGATTATTTTGTTGCTGGTTATTCAGGCATGCCTGAGTACCTGCCGATCGGCAACAAATTTAGCATCTTCATGATTAGGTTAGAATCCGGTTTCAAGATAGCATGGAGCAATAATTTATAAAAAAATTAAAATTATCGGCCAATGACTACCGATTATTTTGTTGCTGGTTATTCAGGCATGCCTGAGTACCCTGCCGATCGGCAACAAATTTAGCATCTTCATGATTAGGTTAGAATCCGGTTTCAAGATAGCATGGAGCAATAATTTATAAAAAAATTAAAATTATCGGCCAATGACTACCGATTATTTTGTTGCTGGTTATTCAGGCATGCCTGAGTACTCTGCCAGTCAGCAACAAATTCAGCATCGTCATGATTATGTTAGAAACTGCTTTCAAGATAGCATGGAGCAATAATTTATAAAAAAATTAAAATTATCGGCCAATGACTACCGATTATTTTGTTGCTGGTTATTCAGGCATGCCTGAGTACCCTGCCGATCGGCAACAAATTTAGCATCTTCATGATTATGTTAGAAACTGCTTTCAAGATAGCATGGAGCAATAACTTATAAAAAAATTAAAATTATCGGCCAATGACTACCGATTATTTTGTTGCTGGTTATTCAGGCATGCCTGAGTACTCTGCCGATCGGCAACAAATTTAGCATCGTCATGATTATGTTAGAAACTGCTTTCAAGATAGCATGGAGCAATAATTTATAAAAAATTAAAATTATCGGCCAATGACTACCGATTATTTTGTTGCTGGTTATTCAGGCATGCCTGAGTACTCTGCCAGTCAGCAACAAATTCAGCATCGTCATGATTATGTTAGAAACTGCTTTCAAGATAGCATGGAGCAATAATTTATAAAAATTAAAATTATCGGCCAATGACTACCGATTATTTTGTTGCTGGTTATTCAGGCATGCCTGAGTACTCTGCCATCAGCAACAAATTCAGCATCGTCATGATTATGTTAGAAACTGCTTTCAAGATAGCATGGAGCAATAATTTATAAAAAATTAAAATTATCGGCCAATGACTACCGATTATTTTGTTGCTGGTTATTCAGGCATGCCTGAGTACTCTGCCGATCGGCAACAAATTTAGCATCTTCATGATTATGTTAGAAACTGCTTTCAAGATAGCATGGAGCAATAATTTATAAAAATTAAAATTATCGGCCAATGACTACCGATTATTTTGTTGCTGGTTATTCAGGCATGCCTGAGTACTCTGCCGATCGGCAACAAATTTAGCATCGTCATGATTATGTTAGAAACTGCTTTCAAGATAGCATGGAGCAATAATTTATAAAAAATTAAAATTATCGGCCAATGACTACCGATTATTTTGTTGCTGGTTATTCAGGCATGCCTGAGTACTCTGCCAGTCAGCAACAAATTCAGCATCGTCATGATTATGTTAGAAACTGCTTTCAAGATAGCATGGAGCAATAATTTATAAAAATTAAAATTATCGGCCAATGACTACCGATTATTTTGTTGCTGGTTATTCAGGCATGCCTGAGTACTCTGCCAGTCAGCAACAAATTCAGCATCGTCATGATTATGTTAGAAACTGCTTTCAAGATAGCATGGAGCAATAATTTATAAAAAAATTAAAATTATCGGCCAATGACTACCGATTATTTTGTTGCTGGTTATTCAGGCATGCCTGAGTACCCTGCCGATCGGCAACAAATTTAGCATCTTCATGATTAGGTTAGAATCGGTTTCAAGATAGCATGGAGCAATAATTTATAAAAAATTAAAATTATCGGCCAATGACTACCGATTATTTTGTTGCTGGTTATTCAGGCATGCCTGAGTACTCTGCCAGTCAGCAACAAATTCAGCGTCTTCATGATTGGACAAAAATCGGTTTCAAGATAGCATGGAGCAATAATTTATAAAAATTAAAATTATCGGCCAATGACTACCGATTATTTTGTTGCTGGTTATTCAGGCATGCCTGAGTACTCTGCCGATCGGCAACAAATTTAGCATCTTCATGATTATGTTAGAAACTGCTTTCAAGATAGCATGGAGCAATAATTTATAAAAAATTAAAATTATCGGCCAATGACTACCGATTATTTTGTTGCTGGTTATTCAGGCATGCCTGAGTACTCTGCCGATCAGCAACAAATTTAGCATCGTCATGATTATGTTAGAAACTGCTTTCAAGATAGCATGGAGCAATAATTTATAAAAATTAAAATTATCGGCCAATGACTACCGATTATTTTGTTGCTGGTTATTCAGGCATGCCTGAGTACTCTGCCAGTCAGCAACAAATTCAGCATCGTCATGATTATGTTAGAAACTGCTTTCAAGATAGCATGGAGCAATAATTTATAAAAATTAAAATTATCGGCCAATGACTACCGATTATTTTGTTGCTGGTTATTCAGGCATGCCTGAGTACTCTGCCAGTCAGCAACAAATTCAGCATCGTCATGATTATGTTAGAAACTGCTTTCAAGATAGCATGGAGCAATAATTTATAAAAAAATTAAAATTATCGGCCAATGACTACCGATTATTTTGTTGCTGGTTATTCAGGCATGCCTGAGTACCCTGCCGATCGGCAACAAATTTAGCATCTTCATGATTAGGTTAGAATCCGGTTTCAAGATAGCATGGAGCAATAATTTATAAAAAAATTAAAATTATCGGCCAATGACTACCGATTATTTTGTTGCTGGTTATTCAGGCATGCCTGAGTACTCTGCCAGTCAGCAACAAATTCAGCATCGTCATGATTAGGTTAGAATCCGGTTTCAAGATAGCATGGAGCAATAATTTATAAAAAATTAAAATTATCGGCCAATGACTACCGATTATTTTGTTGCTGGTTATTCAGGCATGCCTGAGTACTCTGCCGTCAACAAATTCAGCATCGTCATGATTATGTTAGAAACTGCTTTCAAGATAGCATGGAGCAATAATTTATAAAAAAATTAAAATTATCGGCCAATGACTACCGATTATTTTGTTGCTGGTTATTCAGGCATGCCTGAGTACCCTGCCGATCGGCAACAAATTTAGCATCTTCATGATTATGTTAGAAACTGCTTTCAAGATAGCATGGAGCAATAACTTATAAAAAAATTAAAATTATCGGCCAATGACTACCGATTATTTTGTTGCTGGTTATTCAGGCATGCCTGAGTACTCTGCCAGTCAGCAACAAATTTAGCATCGTCATGATTATGTTAGAAACTGCTTTCAAGATAGCATGGAGCAATAATTTATAAAAAAATTAAAATTATCGGCCAATGACTACCGATTATTTTGTTGCTGGTTATTCAGGCATGCCTGAGTACCCTGCCGATCGGCAACAAATTTAGCATCTTCATGATTATGTTAGAAACTGCTTTCAAGATAGCATGGAGCAATAACTTATAAAAAAATTAAAATTATCGGCCAATGACTACCGATTATTTTGTTGCTGGTTATTCAGGCATGCCTGAGTACTCTGCCGATCGGCAACAAATTTAGCATCGTCATGATTATGTTAGAAACTGCTTTCAAGATAGCATGGAGCAATAATTTATAAAAAAATTAAAATTATCGGCCAATGACTACCGATTATTTTGTTGCTGGTTATTCAGGCATGCCTGAGTACTCTGCCAGTCAGCAACAAATTCAGCATCGTCATGATTATGTTAGAAACTGCTTTCAAGATAGCATGGAGCAATAATTTATAAAAATTAAAATTATCGGCCAATGACTACCGATTATTTTGTTGCTGGTTATTCAGGCATGCCTGAGTACTCTGCCGATCGGCAACAAATTTAGCATCGTCATGATTAGGTTAGAATCGGTTTCAAGATAGCATGGAGCAATAATTTATAAAAATTAAAATTATCCCAATGACTACCGATTATTTTGTTGCTGGTTATTCAGGCATGCCTGAGTACCCTGCCGATCGGCAACAAATTTAGCATCTTCATGATTAGGTTAGAATCCGGTTTCAAAATAGTATGGAGCAATAATTTATAAAAAAATTAAAATTATCGGCCAATGACTACCGATTATTTTGTTGCTGGTTATTCAGGCATGCCTGAGTACTCTGCCATTCAGCAACAAATTCAGCGTCCTTGTGATTGGGAGAAAAATCGGTTTCAAGATAGCATTATAAGAAGAAATGGAAAAAAAAAATTTTTTTTTTCGTTCTTTATATTTACAGCAACAAATTAGAAACAAAATATACTGTGATGGTTAACGGTGAAGCATGCAATTTGATGAGTTACGCTGCTACCTTGATATCAAGGGAGCAGTATATGCGATTTTTCGGAATGGGCTCGAGCAATTAAATCGTCATATTGGCAACTAATTAGCAACAAATTAGCTACAAAATGGCAAATTTTTTTTTTCAATTCTGCTGATTATGCCTTGCTAACCTGCTAGACCTTGAGGAAATATCTTATCTTATTTTCGATGTTAGAATCTTTGGTAAATATATTTGAACTTTTTAAAAAAGTATATAGTCTAATGTTAAATAAAAATTAATTATTTCTTAATTTGTCAGAAGTCTTTATTACAGAGATTCTTGATTCTTAGACGAAGGAGCCTAGAGGTGCTCGGCGCCCGTGGAATAAGCATATGCGCATCCATTACGCGGTCGTCGGCGTGCGTTTGAGCGATTACCACGATTGAGAAATTACTCGGAAGCATCAGCTCGAGGCCGTCGCCGCAGCGACTCCAGCGCCGCCATTACGCGGTCGTCGGCGTGCGTTTGAGCGATTACCACGATTGAGAAATTACTCGGAAGCATCAGCTCGAGGCCGTCGCCGCAGCGACTCCAGCGCCGCCATTACGCGGTCGTCGGCGTGCGTTTGAGCGATTACCACGATTGAAAATACCGGAAGCATCAATTCGAGGCCGTCGCCGCAGCGACTCCAGCGCCGCCATTACGCGGTCGTCGGCGTGCGTTTGAGCGATTACCACGATTGAGAAATTACTCGGAAGCATCAGCTCGAGGCCGTCGCCGCAGCGACTCCAGCGCCGCCATTACGCGGTCGTCGGCGTGCGTTTGAGCGATTACCACGATTGAGAAATTACTCGGAAGCATCAGCTCGAGGCCGTCGCCGCAGCGACTCCAGCGCCGCCATTACGCGGTCGTCGGCGTGCGTTTGAGCGATTACCACGATTGAGAAATTACTCGGAAGCATCAGCTCGAGGCCGTCGCCGCAGCGACTCCAGCGCCGCCATTACGCGGTCGGTCGGCACCTCGCCGGAGCCGGCTCTCCCTCATTTATTTCCGCACAGTCTCTCGGCGTGACTAATGACGCGTGCGAGTCATTTTATTGATTGCTGTTCATTTCTACAGCATTGAAATTACTTTTTACTGCTTTTCCCACGGTGCGGTGTCGACGTGATCGTTCAGTTCGGTGAGTTGTAATTCAAAATGAAATTAAAAATAATAAACACGTCTGGATTCTGTGGCTTATATTGACACGATACGACGTGTAACACAAATGTACGACAAATAATTACACAGTTAAATTAAAATAATATAAAGTGGAGTGACCGACTAAGGTATGACACTGAATGTAATAATAACTTATTCGTAAATATTCTTTCTGTGGTTATAACAAAATCATAAACTTTCGGTGTCTATTTGCATTATGCAAATAAAAAAAACAGCGAAGACGTTAAAAATAAGTAATATAAAAAATTTGGTTGCCTGTAAAGTCGGTATACGGGCGAAAGTTTTACGTGACAACGACTTTGAATGGTAAAATCATTTTAATGTGAATATTCATTCGTATAGTAGGAAGAAGGATGAAATAATAGTAACAATTTAAAACATTTATTTATACAAAGAATTATATTTAAAACATTAATTTATACAAAGAATCTCGCACTGAATTTCATATTAACAAAATTTATTTTACCTTTACACATACATACGTATTTATATACAAATATACATAATAACTTGCAATACATTTGCAAGCTATGCACTAATTCTCTAGTGCTGCGCGCGGCAGACCGATCATAGTTGAGTGGAGAGAGACGCAAGGGCATTCGGCGGGCATCTCTCTCGTTCGGTGACTCATCGTTACGTTACCGAGCGTTACACTTTTCATAAGTGACTCCCAGCCGCAACCTAATTTAAGACGTTGTCACGTCAAAAACAACTTAAAAAGTGAATGTTTTGTCTTATAAGCGCATTAGGCAAAAACGATTTATTAAATTTGAAACAGAATATAAAGTTTTATTATATAGAGTAACATTATTAACGTTCATTCTATCGACATCGTCTCACTAAGACGAGACATTCTGTTTTAAAGCTTTCCACCGCAAGAGGATATCGTAACTGTAGACGTGAGCGCGTTTGAGTCACTAGCGCTTTGTGCGGCGGTGGTTACATCAACTTCAAAATACCATATTCATGGACAACTTGGAACTCAATACACAGGTCTAAACAAAGGATTCAGGTTGCTTACTTTTTAGCAAAGATAAAACATTGTCCAAGTTAGATATTAGTAACTTTGATATTAGAAAGTTGTTGTGTTGAAATTATTTGAAAAACCCTCAACGTTCTCTGAAATTTAACTCTACATTAGTGTTTAACGGAATTTTTCTTATTAATTTTGTTTGTTTTTGTCAATTTGAGAGTTTCGGGGTACATTTTTAGACGAAAAATGTGTGTGGTTTTTGCTATAGTTGGCGCTGGAAAACTATACTTCTTTAGGTTTAGTGCATGTACACCATAAAGTACAAGCGGGCCCAGACCTTTGATGCGGCGAGGATGCGCAGAATAGTTTGCGGCCGCATGACCATATAATTGGCGCCGGTGGTACCTATCGAATGAAGCCTCCTTTGCTAGCGGCCCCGCGCCCCTAAATCAAATAAGATGTACATTAATGATTATTGGGACTTTTATGTTATTAAAAATTCTTATTATTATGTATAATAATAGGGATCCGTGATGCGCGGGGCACATGTTTAAGTCCTGTCCCAAAGGATATACTGCTCTAATGCAGGAACACGATTTAAGATTTGACGAGTAGACGAGTTTTGAGTCCAATTTAATTACAGTCTATAACAAACCTCTTAATGACTTTCATATCTTCAATCGATGATCGGTCTCTAGTCGTCTGCATCACATCACATCACATGATGTAAGATATTTATAATATAAGATTTCACAGGTTTGTGTGATAGTCGGAAGCTCCTGTGACTTCAGCTGCCAATCTGGCGTATAACACGCTGCATAAAATAAATATCACCGAAATTCTCCGATATATTTTTATGACTGTACCGCGACGAACAAAATCATAAATTATGTGGTATTTGATTGGTACATAATTCCCCAAAAAGGAATAGTGATGATATATAATTATACTTTGAAAATGAAGATGTCTGGGAAGCCTAACCACTTTGCTGACTGATATATGTACACACAAAAACAAACGAGTCGTAAACAAAGACACTGGTGCTTCTAGGCCGATTAGTTATAACACATGAAAAATCTTACATTTTTATTTTCTAGTGAATCGGAAATAAAAATGTAACATTTTTCATAAAATTTATTTGTGGATTTTTTTTTTAATTTATAGTAGTTTTCCGATCAATACCAAAATCTAATTAGCCGTTTTCCTTAAATAGTTGTATCAATTTTCACCGACTGCATAAAAATAACTTGATTTGTGTAAGAGATATCGTGGAAAAAATATCTCAAATAATGTTTCATTAGAATATTATTTAAACTATATTACCGATAAATTTCGAAACCTAATATGATTTTCCCTCTTAAAAACAACGTCGATCGTCGCAAACTGCATCGAGATCGGTCGTTTATCTTTAATAACTGCGTCGAATGCAGCAGTGGACGACGACGGACGATGTGTTCGAAAGTCATCGCAGTTTCAAATTAAAAAAGTAATTCTTTTTTAAATAAATGAGTTAAACATTAGTAATTTCATTTGAATCTGAAGAGCTCAAAACATATTATAACTGTATTTTTGACCTCGGAGAGGTCGAAAAAGCAACGAAATCGATCTTTTGAACTTGAAGAGTTCAATATTATTTTACTGTTATGTATATTTTTAAAAGCTTGGAGCTCGAAAGTTGTAAAAATTATAAGAAGGCTAGCAAGATCACCTCTCTTTTGAATGTCTTATCATTAAAAGCTTAAAAATTTTCAGGGAACTATATTTTTGAACTAGAAGAGCTCAAAAAGCATCGATAACTATCATAGCAGGAAGTTTTAGGGATGTTCAGAACGATACAGAAAAAGTTGGACAGGAAAAAGAAGCAGGGACACCTGGCGAAATTATAATTTAAACAAATAATTCTAATGTATATTATGTCTAAATAACTCATAAAAATAACTTTAAAAAAAAAATTGGAATCATAACTGTGGCATCACAGCTTATATATAAAAATCTTTATAAAAAGAACAATATTAGAATAGTTCAATAAAAATAGTGAAAGACATAATTTCAATATTAAACACAAAAACAAATTGTGTTTACAGGTCAGTCGGCTACGTAAGGTTGCGAATTAATTTCGGGGACTGTCTGCGCATGTTGAATAACAGTTCTGAGAATATACTAAATTGACTCTGATACCAATATACAATTCTTATTAAGCAGACACTGCAAGAAAAGGGAATTTATTATACAATCTCTGTATTATAGTTCTTGATTAGCAGAAAATTAACGAAATGGTCGAGTACTTGTCTAGCAACATATCTGAAAAAAAAATCTATTATTTACGAGTATATGTTTATTATTAGTAATTCGATTTAGTAAGAGTAAATATGCAATAGTCGCATTATATTTGATTTTTTTTGTTATTAAACTTTTTCAAAATTAAATTTTTTTACACTGTTCTGCATTCTATTTATATTGATTAGACACTGAACAGTCAAAATTATTTTACTTTTGAACGAGTATACTGATAAATTTTCATCCACTGTTGCTGATATTGATATGGCTGGAATCTCACTAATAAATCGCCACGTCACACATCACTACAAATAAAATTTTGTTATGTGTTGAATTCGAGATCAATTTTTGAAACTACGTTCACTCTTAGTGTTAACAAAATTGAGCAACGGTATGCAGTCGTTTATGTTGATTCTGTGAGCATACACTTTCACTCAACTGTAACTGTTCATTATCCTCATTAAAATAAATGTATATTTGTTTGTATCAACACTATAACTCATGTGTTGATACAAACAAATAATAATTAGAAATTTCTATTGAATGTAATGTTGAGAGGAAATCTTTTCTGTGAATAGCTCAAATCCAACGTCGACAACAGTTTTCATGTTAAAAAGAAAAACACTGATTCAGTTGTTTTTATTTTAATAGATTCTTCAATTAGATACACAGAATTTGTATGTCACGATGAAAAGTTTATTTCAGGTTTATAAAAAGGTTAATGGAAAAACAATTGTAGTAAAATTACGCCGCTCAACATAATACAATATACTTGATGGTGGGTAGGGGGCTCCATCGATAAACATTAACTCGATCTTAATTAGAATATCAGAACTAGATATTTCAAATAACAAACTTAATAAATCTTTAGTTTAGATTATCAATAATAAGGGTTTAAAATTTTTTGACATATCTTCTTATATACACCATATTTTGTGCGTTTATTTTAATTAATTATAATGAATATACAAATAAGTATCGATTATGTGCTAATGTTAATATCGATGAATAAAGATGGCGCTATCCTGCTAAACGGAGTTGTTAAGTTGCCGCTAGAGCTTGACCACTGAGGATAGTGAAGAAAGCGTCAAGGGTAGTCGAAAGGGCTATTTTTGGTGGTGCCGCATCGGCTCACGCCGGAGCGGCGTATTTGTCGTCGGCGGGTGACGTCACAATTAGGCGAGAGCGATGCGCGCGATCACTCTCCGCGGTAATGGCCGGCCCGGCGCTAAGGCCTTTTCACACAGGAATGAATTGCGAATAAGACTCATAATTTTTTTTAATGTTTATTGAACGAGGCATTTTAAATAAAGTTATCGTACTAGATGTTTGCATGGTGCAACTGCTCGAGCTCAAGGAGTGTAATCTGCGCTCGGACCTTCGGTGCTTCGGCTCCCGTCGGCGGGATGAAATGGGAGGTCTATCGCCGCCACAAATAATTTAGTAGATTTTTTTTATTCGAAATCGAAACTAACCGAAAATTGGGAACAATTCTGTATGACTGAGGAGCCAAGCGTGTACATCGAGTCGCACGGTTTTTGGTAAGTTTTAATTTTTTTGTGAAGTAGACGTGGCACGACAGAGTATTTGAATTGGAGTTACGTAAATTGATTTTGTTAAAATTCGTTAATAAAATGAAAGCGTAGTAAGAACCTACAAGAGAAGACATGCATTATGAAGTTTCTGTATATGCAAACACCTACTGAAATATTAGTTCTTAGGTTACGACAAAAGCATTATGTGATTAGTAAACGGATTAAAATAGTATTGAATCGTGTTTTTACATAAATAGAAAGCATTATACGAATTTTTTTTGCTAAATTTCGCATATATAGATTTAGGCGTACAAGTCTAAGGGCGGATTGCACCAAAAAGTAAAAACGTATTTCATAAATACAATCATTAAGATTTGAAAGATAATGTAACCGCACTATGTGACGAATAAATGTATAGACGTACTAAAACTAGAATAATTATTGTACCATAGAGTTGAAGGAGAAATGAGTGGCGCGCGCCGTGTGAGCGCGGACGGCGGCCGCGCCCCGGCCCCCGCGCCGCGCCCCGGGCCCCGTATGCGATAAACGTTACGAGAGCTCGTAAACTGTTGTATCGGTCTATGCTTTGGCCTCGCGCCGCCTAATTTGAACTTTTTTTACTTTGCCTTTTTCTATGTACATTTCTATATCAAAAGGTGTAATGAAAAATCGGTGTCGAAATCGAAAGTAGGAGTGGAACTTGAATTGAAAATGAGACTCGGAACGGAAGAGAAATGAAGAACGGGGCCGATCTCAGGATTATAATTGAAGTTGTAGCGCGCACTTGTCATTTATTTGAAATACAAATAATCATCGGTATGTGCTCGGTAAACTTCGGCACAATTCGAGTCGGGAGCCGTTAAAAGCCGAACGCGCGCACCGGGGCAGTCCCGCCGCAGCCCGCTTGACATGTGTACGGTTATTGCAAAATTCAATGTAATTATATCATTTTAAGGTATTTCCTCTAAACAATATGTTTGCGTGTACACTGGTGGACATTAAACTGATTTGTTTCATCTTTGTGTGTCGTTATTTAAATGATGAACCCACCGTCGCACGCTACAAAGTAGAAAATTGGTAGACAAATGTGAAAGGTTAATTCAAGTTAATGTTCACGTGGGCAGAGCCGCAGAAAAAAGCTAGTAGGTACGGAATAAAGTAGCAATAGCTTTAATTTTAAATCAACTCACGATGATGATTTGAAATGCACTTTACGATTTCTCTCTGTGATTAATTTTAGGTAAACGATTAATAATTATCATCTTAATTGTTTCGCACACTTCGCCCATACCCAGATAATTTATATAGAACTTTTCGGGTTCGCACGACTGATGGAAGGACGAAATCTTTATAAGATCACTCTCAAGTGTGTCTGTCTGTCGATCTGTCATAGTCTATTTACTCCGTGTCTACTAGACAAAAAAAGGTGTAATGTGGTGAATACTAGTGATCTAATCATGGATAAAACTAGAAAAGCCGAGCTGGATCATTTCTCTAACAAATAGACTAATATTTTTTCTGACTTAAGGAAAATCATCAAACAAATAGTGTATGATACATATTTATGTCTACTCTGTCTAGTCTAGGCATCTAGGGTTTTCACTGTACCATCAATAATTAGACCGTACTAGGTGCAACGCCATAAATAATAAATTAGTTAGTTTGGGTCTGTTCCAGTTAAAAGTAAATCAGGCATAGTTTTTTCTCGTTAGAAGACCTCCTTTTTGGCTCGATACTCAACGTTACACATTCATGTTTATAGATTACTTGCTCTTTTGTCCTGTTTTAGCTGAAACCGTCTGAAAGTACAGATAATGAAGTCTTTGAAGACTTGATTTTGAAGTCTGTTTAAAAATTTATTTAAATAAGTTTTTTAAGCCGGTTTTAATTTTTTTATTTGATATTTATTTTATTTTTTAGTAATCGAATAGTTATAACTACATAATTCATTTAGCTATTTTGCATGAGAATTAAGCCATGGTTAGTATAATTGGCCAGGCATCTTTATTTTTGTACTGCGCTAGCGCAAAAGCGGCTCTGATCCCGAGTTTATAGTCCATTAGTAATCATTCCAGAGTCTTAACAAATATTCTTATACAAACTGTATAATATATTCTTATTCCTTATAATATAACAGATCTACAATTTATACAGATCACATTTTCATTCACTGTTACATAAAATTAATGTACTCTGTTATCGTTAAGAGTTTCGATATGTTTCTGCTAAGATTTTCATGTAATAATTATATAAATTAATGAAAATACCTAGATAGATTAATCAGTAATTAGTTGTAATTCTATGCATACTAGGTTTTACTTTCTATGTATACTAGGTTTTACTATTGCAGAGTAGTCGCTGGCGACAAATCGCAGTGTTATCGCCTAACTCCTAACTGTTAACGAATGATGTGGCTTCCGTGATAAGCTCAGCAGTAAGATATAATAACTACCATGTGTACAAAGCTCATACACATTATATGTACCTATAATATTTGAGGGTATCCTTCGATTTCCCTGGGATTCCACCATCAGATCCCGACTTGGTGATTATGGGGCAACCACGGGGTATACTCTTTCAAAAAAAAAAATACGCCACGATAATCTGTTACGATAGTTATAAATAACCATCGTAACAGATGTGTCGTTCGCCAACCGTGAAACACCATTGAGGCGTCCCGGGGCGTGTGCCGTCGTCTTCTTCATCGGGTCCAGGCCACTAAAAGATACTTTCCAAAAGCTTGATTTAAAGCTTAAAACAAAATTGTTGTATATTTAAGGATGCTCCTCAATATATCTGGAATATTTGTGGATGTTCCCTAATTACTTACAAATTTCATCATTAGAAATAAATGTTGAAAGAATAGGATCTATCTCGAATATTTCCTTTCAAATATAGAAAAGTTTTGAAAATCGGCTAGTCAATGATAAATGTTAAAAAAAATAAAAAAAATGGATTGAGAATCTCCTCTTTATTTGAAGTACCGTTCAAAATAAAGAGAGCTAAAAGTAACTTCAGTTACTTGCTTAAAGGCATAAAGGCACATGCTTTCGTTTATATGTACCTGTCTAAACTATTTTGATCGTTTTTTATTAATGGAGGCTTCGTAAAAACGAAGATGAGCGTAATTTTTAAAAATCCTCACTCCGCCCGCCGTCGCGGTGCTCGAAGATTGCATTTCGCTGTTTGCCCACAGAGGTCTCACCCCGTAGCGAACGTTTCGGAAGGAGTTCGCGAATGTGCCTGTACATTTGCATTTATTATATCATAATGGAAGACTGCTGTAGCTTTGACGCAAGGACGTGGAAGAGCGCTACCGCGGCGTGCGGCGGCGCGGGCGAGGGCGCGGGCGCGGGCGGCGGCGGCCGGAATTCACACAACGGATTTTATTAGTTTCCGTAGACGCGCACGTGACGAGCCAGATAGGGCTTTTATTAGGGCAGCCGGCGGCGGCGCCGCGGGGCGCGCGCTGTTATTGTGCTTTTAATGCTCCGAAGACTGCGTAACGAGCGGCCGACGTACCGCCGAGCAGCTCGCTCCG
This sequence comes from Eumeta japonica, assembly GCA_005406025.1. Taxonomy (NCBI): domain Eukaryota; kingdom Metazoa; phylum Arthropoda; class Insecta; order Lepidoptera; family Psychidae; genus Eumeta; species Eumeta japonica. The sequence goes on from BGZK01001306.1 coordinate 69,867, forward strand.
GCGGAACGAGCTGTGTGGTGGCGACGCCCGGTCCGACTTGACTACCCAGGACTGGGCTGCTTGGTTCGGATACTACTTAAAAGTACACTCTAAGGCGTACCTTACGCTAAATAGAAACACTTAAGACTTTGCTTATGACACTGAATGAGAATTTATTTATTACGATAAATTTTAATGCCGATTCAAACTAAGAGTTTTGAATATGGTTTCATTTTAATTTATGTGATGATTTGGAATCACAATAAAAAAGCGGTCGATTGAGCGCGATTGTTGATTTTTATTGCATTAAACTCCAAGAGAAAAACATATGACAGCATTGTTGTTGTGGCATTTAGAAATGAATCATTACCTCGTATTTTTTTAATTAATTTGTAAGTAGTTTTAAAAATTGTAAAACTACAGTAAGCGAAGAATATGTTAACATAAATTAAGTTTTCATTAAATTTGACAACAGCGTGGCCCAGCCTGCCTCCTCAATGTCAAAAATCATTTTCTGACCCCTCTAGTTCGGTCGATCTACTATTCGAACCTACGAAAATTCAAGTATGAGATATTTTTAATGCTATCGGTAGAGTACTGCTGTTAAAAGTGTTACTGTGAATTTCCATCAGTTCGGTACACTGGAAAAGCTGTGAAAATCGAGTTGGAACTTTTCACCGCTATAACTCGGAGTGGAAAAAAATTTCTAAGTTGCAAACGTAGACATTGTTGTGATTTCGCATTACGGACTTTCGGGTGGAGCGGGCGAGGAGTCGCTGACTGCGCGCACGCGCCGGAGCTGCACATGACAGACATACTTAGCGAAAACGATGAACGCAAATATGACATAATCAAACCTAACAGCTAAATTTATAACTCTGAATACAGTGTTAAGTCAAAAAGATGATAAATCGTGAAAACTGAGACCCAGTTATGTCAGACATGTCTTTAACTGACACCGATTTCAAAAACAATCAAATATTTTTATTGTGTGAAAACGATTGTCTTTAAGAAAAATATTTGATAAAAAATCATATTTCCTACCTAGCAAAATCATTAGACTTCTTTGCAAGCAGGTAGGTGTTAGCGAACATAATACTATAGGCTATTTTAGAAAAATTATAAATAGCACTGCTAGTATAAAATCAAAAATATTTGTAATATTTAAAAGGGCATCATAATGCGAAATGAGCATAAAATGTAAGTAATATTTGGGTAAAAAATAATTTTGATTACTGACTTAAAAAGTGAAACAAATCAAAAATGTCCTCAATGAGTGACGGGAGAAATGGAAATAAAACAAATCAGTAATTTCTAAGTGCCAAATGTCAGCGACGAGCTGTACTACAATACTTCAGTCGATTAAACGGTTTCAGTGGCTTTTCTCACATCTGAATAAATACACGTTATTATAATGAATTTTAACTCATATAATTATTATTAGCAAATCATTTGTGTTGGGCTAATAATATTTGATACGAAACTATTCGCTGTGATACTAAAATTAGTAAAAAGAAAATGTGGTTCCAATATATGAAGATTTTCGATAGTTATTGTAGCTACATACAGGATACAAAAAACACAGACACTCCGACACCCATAGAAGTTTTTTTTTTATATACTTTTCATCTGTTATTATATATTTAAAAAACCAATGCTTTTTTAGAAATACCAAATGTGTTAATAATAGTCTTTACGTACATGTATGCATAATATCTCATAAGAGAAATACGGATATAATAGAAGCAATTTAGATCCAAAAAAAAAGTAACCCTGACAAATCTAGAATAGAGAACAACTCAAATTCTTCGAGCGAGAAGCGGCTGCGTTGTGCTCTGCGCTGCACATTGCGATGAGGCATATCACAGCGCCTGGTAAAAAAACTAACATTTTTTTAAGAATACACTAGCGAGATGTTCAATTTCTTTTAGATATGATATCGAGTTAGATCGTGTCATAGCCCGGAAACCCTATTCATCTTAAACTTTAAAGTGATTTAAAACGTTTTCGGGTGTGCGACGACAAGCAGACAGGCGTGTATGCAAATGCTTATGGCTTAATAGTACATTGGCTGTTTATACCGTGCAGTGATGCTGCTTGCCGGCAGGTCGCCAATGTCATACTGTGTACGTAATCTGCTGTTGAGTAGCTAATTTCAAAGTATAAATATTTCAGCCAGCTATTACAACCTGCGCTAAGGACACGGCGCAGTGCCATCTGCTACCGAGGAGCTAATATCAATTCAAGCCTCCAAATGTCCGATCGTACTAAAGCTAAATAAAACTTAAGCACGAGATTGATTATTTACGCCACGTTTTATATTGTATGAAAAATCGTCGCGTCTTTTGAGACTATTTTATTTTTAAGACTTTAGGAGATCAAAAAGTAGCAAGTATCTAAAAATGGCAAACCTAAATTTTGTATATTTTTTCTTTACACTTTAACCTAGGACGCACGGGTGAAAAGTCACCTATGTTTAGTGCCATCGGGCGTAATAACATTAACGACGGAGCGGCATACTCTAAATACCTTTTTACTTCAACGTCTTATGGCATGCCAATGAAAAGAAAATTAAACAAATTTTAAGATATCCATTGTTAGTGAAACATTATACGATAACAAAATTTAATCAAGATCAAGAGTAGTTTCTTAAAAACTAATTACGCGCGCACATACACGCGTGCGCGCAAGCACGCAATTAGCTTTTCGTCCGCGGTATCACAGTGGATATATTCTTTTTATTTTATCTACTTAGTTAAAGAATTTCTTCAAGAATGTATTTGTTCGTCATTTAATTGGTCAATCTCGCTTTCAATTCTAATCCCGGTCCCGCTCAGTCTCGATCCCGGTACTGTCCCTGATTTCGATCCGAGTCCATGTTCTTGAATAGGATCCGGAGGCCTTATTACGTAAAAGTAGAAATCGATTGCGATTCCGGAATCGATTTGCGAGTCGAAATTGTTAGGTATAAAAAAATGTTATTCTTATACGCAATTTTGAGCGACTTTAAAGCGTTAGATTAAATTAAAACTTTGCACGCTTATCGAGGTCCGATGACTGTACAATAATATGGAATAATTGAACTGATCTGATGAAGGATCCAGAAGGTAAGAATAGAAACTCTATATTGGAATAACATATCCTAGTCGTGTTTGAGCTTATTAGAGTTGTCTTGAAATGTACTCTCACCATTAGCGATTTTCAGGGATTGATGATGAAGTCGGAAGATAAGCCCTAGCACTGCATAATAGAACAACGTAACATAGTCGTATGTGTTCTTAATAGACTTTTTTAAGTGCACTTTGGGCATGATTGGCTTTCAGGGTTTGATTATGGAGCCCGACGGTTGGCACGGGATTTAACATATCCTAACAGAACAACAAATCCTAACCGTATTTGGGCTTGTTGGAATTGCTCTGAAATATATTTTGAGCACGAATGACTTTCAGGGTCTGATGATAGAGCTTCCAAACTTTCAGCTCCGTTATCAGATCCTGAAAACGAATCATGGTCAAAGTGTATTCCACGGCAATATCAACAAGTCCAAACACAGCTAGGCTGCGTTGTTTCATTATGGACTACTAGCGTCTACCTTTTGGCTCCATCATCAGACCCTGGAAACCAATCACAGTTAAAGTAAATTCCAAGAGGATTCTAACAATCACGAACACCGCTCGGATGCGTTGTTCTATTATAGAGTACTAGTGCTTACCTTACAGCTGCATCATCAGACCCTGAAAATCGTTCATGGTCAAAGTACATCTCAAGACGATTTCTACAAGACCAAACACGGCTAGGATACGTTGTTTCATTATGGAGTTCCTGTGTTTACCTTCTGGCTCCATCAACAGACCCTAAAAGTCAATTATAGCCAACGTGCACTTAAAAAATTCTATTGAGAACACATACGACTAGGTTACGTTGTTCTGTTACGGAGCTAGTGTTTACCTTCCGGCTCCATCATCAAACCCTGAAAATCACTCATGGTGAGAGTACATCTCAAGACAATTCTAACAAGCTCAAACACGCCTATGATGTGTTATTCCGTTATGGGATTCCTGTGCCTACTTTCTGGCCCCATCATCAGATCAATACAATTATATAATATTACTGTAATGTCATAGGTCCTCGATAAATGTGCAAAGAATTTATTTAATCTATCGACTTACATAAAAAAAATATTCACTTTATACGAAATACGAATGACGGAAAATCGATTGTAAATCGCTTGAGAATCGCTATAGACCAGTCTTCGGTTTGAGAGCGTAATTTTAGAATAATTGCGAAATCGCGATCCCTAACGGTTTTTGAATTCAAATATGCGATTAAATTCCATTTTGATAATTTAGTGATTTCATTGCAAGGGCAACACTGTTAATACAAAGACAATTAACATTTCGAAATATCAACTTGGGAATTACTAAAATAATTTTTAAATCATGCGAAATCAAAAATCGATTTCTTTTAGATAATACGGCCGCCGGTCCGGCTTTCAATTTCGATTCTGCTACCAATCGGAATCGGAGCAGTTCGTAACAATTACTTGTGAAAAGTTTTTTAGAGTTGGTTAAGTACCATAGATACTCAGATGAAGTCGGGAAAAATGTTAGTGGACTATTTTACCAAGAGATAGTGTATCTTTTTATTAGTGAAAGAATTTTTCGAATCAGTTTTTTAGCTTGTATAAATAGTACAAATATGTGCAGATATAAAGTGGGACACAAAGGCTGGTTTAAGCATACACAAAAAAGAACAAAATACCCACTAATTTTTGTATATTACAACCCCAAATTCCCCCTCAACTGTAAATTATGTGTTTTTCCATTTTTAATAAGCAATATTTATTCCGAATTTCCTTATCGTGTACCGCTCCATAAAAAAGTTTCATACCAAATTTAAATTCCTGTTTATCCCTCCTTCAAAAGTGAATTTACAAAAATGCCCTACATTATATAATTTATCATCTCTGAGCTTTTATGATCCCAGCTTAAGTAGTTTTTGAGATTTCGTATTTAGGCAGTGAGTGAGTGGTATTTCGCTTTTGTACAATATACACTTTGCCTCTATTTAAGCATTATACTTGAATGTGCTGTGGTTCAGTCTTCCCGGAAATAAAACTAATTACGCGACTGGTTCTCACGCTATTGTTCTCTTTGATTTCATTTAGATGAGTTCTGGTTAGATTTTAAAACTATATTTAAGTGTAACAAGAAAATTAATTGTTATCGTAGAAGAATAAATTGTCAATAATCCCGATTTGAAAAGTTTAAGTAATTTTCTTTCCAAACAAAAAGTATTATTGTTTGTATTGCTACTGTAATTGTGAAAGTTCTGGAATTGTGAAAATAGGAAAACTTTGTAATCGTAACTTGAGCGTCGTGAAAACAACTATGCCTTGAAAAAAATTAGGTTCCACAAACTTTTCAATTTGAACTGGTAAATTTTTATATATGACGCATATATAATTAAAAAAAATGTTATTTGAAGATAAGACTAGGTTAAGATTTACTAATTTATCGGCGAGGGCAGGTGCATATCAATTCCTACTAAGTTTTCGCGGCGTACGAAACGACTACGAACGACGATTGTTCTTCGGGACCTTAACATAACTCACGTTCTAGTTCGATTTCGGCCGTCGGCCGTGCGGGCGGGGCGCGGGGCGCGGGGCGGGGGCCGGGGTTCGCTAAGCTCCCTCCTCTACTCTTGTACTTTATCTCGCTCCAAACTCTTAGGCGAATCGGAGGCCAGTGAGTGGGTGCCGATAACGCGCAAAGAGTCGTCAGCACGCTGCTGTAGTTGAGGCATGTGATACGCAGTGTGGGGGCCACCGCGCCGTACTTCACGACTCAGGTTGTTCAATCTTCCAGATTGGCGTACATTTCGTCTTATGATAACAAATTGTGTAATTAAAATTAGAATTTTAATTGAGCATTGCATGAATAACTTTTGACGAGTAGTAACAAAATTGAACTAATAAATTCATAGATAAGTAATACGAAAATACAGAGTTAGAAAAAGGTAACTGTAACTCAAACTAAAACTTAAGTAACCATAATAATTAGAAGTATAAAGCTGCATAACAAGAGTCACTGTTTATTACAAAGAAAAATATAGAGTAATTTTGCTGCAAAGAAATATATAATAATAATTAGAATTATTGATGTACATTTAAAAAAAGCAGTTTAGAATGAACTTAGAGGGGAATAAATTTAAAATGAACCCATCTTAGTTCGCCGAATCGGTACATCTAGTGAAAGATCACAGTTCACTATGATCAGTCGTGTATTTGGGTTACGACGATCTATGCGTGTGTTTAAAAAGAGTTACAGATATTTATTCTCTCAATTTGATAACACTAGTTTGTACAAGAAAATATCTAACTATTGATTTCAGAATAATAATATTGTTTTTGGTATTCGAAGAATACGTACAAGTTGTTTCTAACAATCTGCGAATGGCTATGCCGAATTTTTTCAAGTGATACACAATAAATTCCTGAGTTAGTACAAAAATATCAAAATGGCGCTGGAGGTTTACAAACCCAAAAAGAAATTGTACTGAACTGAGTATCTGTCTATAACGCAATATTAAATATGCAAACAAATATGAGAACGTAATTGCATACATGTCACTGTCTTACAAAATACTTTGATTTATTAAAAACTTTGAGGCTAATAGGACATTAATATGTTCTGTGCTCACAGACATATACGCATCTCCCCTCTCCCTCACGCACATACACGCACACAACATCCATATTTTCTATTTACGCTATAAATCTTTAAAATTAATTCTAACGAAACTGATTCTTTGGTTAACATTGGTATTCAATACGTGTATGGACATGAAGTGCCAGACCTGTCACAGCTATATTTGAATACTGAAAATTGAACACCAACTGCGGTTATTTTTTTTTAGCATTTTTGAGGGCCAAACGAATTAGCGAGCCACCAGAGATGATCATCGCCGTCCATGGACATTTGCAACTCTAAACAGGGGCAGATCGATGGAGAGGGTCACGGAGGCCATGACTTCTGGGCTGGGCCTTTGTTTTACTATTTTAATCAAATTAGAGTCAAACCTGACTAACACTCTTATGTGTTAGCCCTTCTGGCTCGGAGGTTGGATCAGCCTTTGGCCCCAGAAAAATTACCAAAGTGTTACCGACCTCTTGTGTAGAAATAGGATATAGTATAGATAGAGGGGGGATCTATGGATGTAGAGGAAGTGGAGTAATGGGGGATACTGATGTTACATATATAAATAACATATCGACGGTTATTAAAATCTTGATCAAGATTATGTATGTTCGCGAACAGATTAGAGTGCAAAATTTAATTTTATGGTTCCCTACCTCATTGGATGATTTAATTGGCCGTCTCACCGTCTGTCTGTTTAACAAGACCTCTTAAGTCTGCTGCCTCTTGGAGCCGATGCATGAAAATCAGGCACCTAAATCATACTTGTGACAAAATATAGCCATTTTTACCGCATATTTTGAAACTTGCAAACAAATCAAAACCCATAGGGTCACTTTCCATTGACTTCGAATCATGGAAATTTGCAAGAAGCAAGGTCAAGTAAGTAAAAAATATATGAAAATCGGTATTTTGTACCTCTACCACAAAAAAAAAAAAATTGCGATAACAAACTATTACTGATATTTGCAGTTGGAAAATGGAGCATGATGTAAACTGATGTATAGGAGAACATTTAGGAACTTCTCGCTATAAAAAAATAATATTTCTAGTAGCTGCATAGTTAAAAAATGTTTTTGAAAAACGAAAAACATTAAAAGTTTCGGAATTTCTTCGACTCATATCTTTCCAGTATTAATAGCTAAAATAGATAAAAGTTCACATTTGTGTGATGTTTTTAATCAATATTGTTTTGAACCAGACAACTCGAACAGCAGGATGATTGACGAGACGCGGCGCGGGTCCGGCGCTGCGTCGCGACGGTCTAGATCTTTAGACGCCCAGACAACGCATGCGGCACTCAGCAGTCACCAATAAAAGCCCTAGAACATTCTATTTACGATCGCAGGTACACTAACGACTAAGGAGAGGCTCGAAGGTGTCAAACTACAGGCGGTGTGGGGGCGGGCGGCGGGGCGGGTCCGCCCAGCCCCAATTTATGACCTAATTAATTAAGCGGGAAAAGGCATATGGCCAGTAATTAATTCTGAACGATTCTCTTCACAACCCATTCACAATGACTTATCGCTCACGTTTTATTAAATTCTTTCCCGCGGCCGCCGCGTCCTCCCGCGCGACTAACTGATTTTCCAGACGAAGCCTAATGTTAGTAAGTAATGCTGAGGGATCAGTCTTTGTGTATCGTGTCATCATTTTATCTAATTTTTCCTTCCGTATTGTGGAACAAAAAAGTATTTTAATCTTTGATTAAAATGAATGGGTAGTTAGAACGATTAACTGTGGGGTCTCTCAGAGGCTCCAGGAGCCCTCGGCCGACGTGGGCGCCGGGCGCGACCGTTGCTCGCGGCGGCGTCCAAGTCTATGCGGCATCAGCATAGAGCGGGGAATAGAGATTGAAACCAGAAGTGTTCAAAAAATATGTCGTGTATTAAAATACATTCTGAAGTCTTTTCGGTGTTTGAAATTAAAAGTCGGTCACTGTGTGTTCGGTGAGCAGTCGGCGATTTCTTCTTGATTTATTACACTTTAAATAAAAAAAAAGAACAAAAAATCCTCAACTGTGAACTAAACGGCTGTTTAAAGAAATGTCTTGGATTTCGATCCCGCTACCGGTCACGATTCCGTTTGGACGGGGCTAGTGTCGAAATAAAATTGAGGCTTGAGCAAAATTTACTTGAAGATAACGTAGCTTTTTAGAAGCGGAAGAATTTTTGATATTTGTAATAGCACAAACACGCAGATGACGCCACAGCGAAATATTAATAGTTTATTTTATAAAAGGAGTGTAATATAAATAAATTATATTTCTTTGTTAGTATACGTATTATAAGTATCATAGCATATTACATGATATTACGATTGATATTAGATTTTTCTGTAGTATCAAGTGAAAAAACTTCATAGAGAAAATTTCGTATGATTTTTACTTTACATTTTAAAGGCAGCTCCTAAGTAAGATCGCACAAAAAACTAAGCTTCTTTTTAAATTCTCACAGAGAATATTTAAAAATCTTATTTTATCACATGTCAAGTCTTTGAGATACTTGAAATTTTAAGGCCATTTTCTGAGGAATATATACATATATATATATATATATATATATATATATATATATTATGTATGTGGGAGGGCTTTCTTGAAAACTGAAAATATTTTACATTTCTTGAAAGATTAATTTCTAGAATTCTAAAGTGTTAAGTTCCAAAAATTGCATCGAATTCCGCAGGCCCTGTTAAAATTGGATACTTTGTTTGAAACATATTTTTAACAGATTTTTGAAAAATATTAATTAGTTTATTTTTTTAAAGCTCTTATAATTTTTAAGGAGAACGCCATTAATTTTAAGTTTAAAAATGTGAGTAGTAGTGTTTTCGTGCTTTCCCTGTTTCCAAACATCATCGCTCAAAATAAAGCGGGAAGTTTTAACTGTAGTCTGCAACGGTTGTCCAGATTTTTTTATTGTAAACGACGATTTCGGCATTTCGCGGCTCTCTAAAAGCCGGGGAACCCGAGTCCGTGCCTCTTGTGCGCTCACGGAATAGATGGAATTGTTTTGAATAAATTTATTCCTATTTATTAACAACAAGTGACTATAAAACTTTAGGCGTCCGAAACTGAAGAGCTTGCATGAAAAGATTGATGCATATCAGAAAAACAACAGAGATATGCAAACATCGTACCGTGTGGAAATGATAGTTTCTGCCTACCCTCCCGGGAAATACCTGTGAGTTTATCATAATAATACAGTGACTATCAAAGTCGTTAAACTTGTTAATATTCGTTAGTCTAGTCACAAAAAATAGACAACCTGTGGTGATGGATGGTCGCGCGTCTGCTCGAGTAATTAGCAGCACGCGGCCGTTTATCCGTTGATTAAATCGCGGCGCCGCGACTCCAGAAACGCGGAGCGATGCCGGGGCGCGGAGCGGGGCGGGGGACAAGCCGCACGCCCTCGCACGGTGCTGCTTCAGATTTGGCCCTGTGGATAATTCAGATTTTCATTGAAACAGTGTCAAAAATTGTCCGTAATCTTAATGAAAATTTATTTTAGTGTAAGGTTGGGCCTTAACTTGAGAATAAATGGTGATTATGTCATATTGCCTCAAAAAGGTTTACAAATTGGTTTTAATAGAGATTGTAGCTTTTTAATTTTGAAACGAGTGTAATAAAATTTGTCAAGAAAGGCAACGTTTCGAATTTAGATTAATTTTGCAGCTGTCAAGGAATCTATGTATCGGAGTCAAGGAATCTATCTAGTATAACTTTTATCAAAATTGATTTAAAAAACAAATTACCGCAGCTCGAACTAACATCATTCACTATTATTACTCGTACGACCTTTGAGCAAGGGATCATGTACAATAAACTTAACAGGCTATATAATGACTAAAAAAAGGTAAATTCGCCAACATCATAGAAGACAATAAGTTAATGCGAACCAAGTAAATAGACATACACCACACGTTGTCGTCAGGTGTCTAGCGGTCGCCGCTGAGCTATCTCTCACTTCAGATTGAGACGCACCTCGATCGCCACGCCCCGCCGGCCCGGGGCGGGTCGGGCTGCCAACGGCCGCTACCACCGGGGCGCATGCAGCTCTCGGGACAAACGGCGACGTACCCTCTGCAGTAAATGGTTTAATTTAACTTAAAAAGTCATCGTTCGATTTGCCCGTGGTCAGGAAACGAATGTGGTGCTTTTGACCACTAGACCACCACCACTCTTATGTGGTAAACGGTTTTTGTGGCATCCTTAAGAGGAAAATGAGTATGCTAAGCCCCAGAGAATAGGTGATCACCGCCGTCAATGGATACCCGCAGAGCGGTGATTAGAGCGCAGGCAGTAGGTAAATGTTAATTTTGTACGCTATAATATATTAACGTCCGAAGGAAATTTACCTTTCTATCTTATTGTAACCGTAGGTATTGATATCATATAGATTTGTAGCGGCGGATTAATTCCAAGAAAAAGAAGGAGATCCTCATTTTTTGGAAATTGAATATGCGTATGGTCTTTGTCTTCTGTTATCCAATTTTGTATTGCTCTATAATCAGCTGAACAGAATTTGAGTAGTTTAGTTTTGCGACGAAGTTCTTTTTTCATTACTGCGTAGTAAGCTAGTGAGGTCGAATGGCTTTCAAATGTAATCATTATTGACCTTTCAAACGGGAGGCTGTTGCCTTGTGAATAATTTTTATCAAGATAAAAAACATGGCGTCAAATTTGGATACAGCTGAATTCACAAAATTAAAGTAATCGCTCTACTAGTAGCACGATTATTTGAATATAATAACTATACGAAGTATGTCAATGGTATGAGATCATTTGAATTTGTAGTACACATGGATGTACCACAGGGATTAATTCTTGGTGCGTTTCAGTTAGTCCATCTAAATGACTAATCTAACTTGGTTAAGGATGTTCACGAAGTAGTGGTGGTGACCTTACTTAGTTATTCAAAGGTAAAAGATAATGACCCGCTTATGATAATGGTAAAAAATGCTACCTCTAAGGTAGAGAAATAGTTTACTGTAAATAACCCACTTCTTAATAAAATGAAAACAAAATTTATAAAATTCTCATTTTGAAATATAAGATATTATTCCGGAATATTTCAGTATGAAACGAAGAATTGGAGTTTCTTAATCCTACCACATTCCTGGGGATTACTCTAGACAACAGGTTTAACGGGTCCTCATATCAGAATTTTGGCGAAAAGGACATTGAAACCGCTTGATTACTTCATTTTGGCTGTTTCCATAATGCGATGTCATATTACACCTTGCTCCGGGGACTTGCTGTGGATATTCACAGAAGTACATCTTCGCGCGATTTATAAACTCGGACTTCGTGCATTTCTTAGAAGTAAATTTATGAAAATTTTAATTAATGCATTTCTATCCATTATTGAATATTTATTATAATAAAAAAAATGCTTAAAACAAATAGTAGTCGACATAAACTTAGTACCAGAAATAAAAATAAACTGTGTTTATATAATACTCGATTATACAAAATCACAAATTCATTTACGGCGCTCTGTGTGCGCATGTTCAATATGATTCCGTTGGATGTATAATATTTATCATCATATAAATTTAAAAGCATTATTAAACAAACGCTTAGTAAAAAAAGGAATTATGCAATTGCCGAATATTTAAAAAAGAAATATCCTTGCGCCTAACAAAGTTGACTGCTTACCCGGACATTTATTTTAATCATTTATAATAAAATTAGAATAGAGCTACCCTTAAGTTTCTTGTTCGTTTTTCTCAAGGGAAATTGCGTTCCGAATTATTGGCAAAGTGGTAAAATTTGACGTATTAGTGTTGTTTAAAATGATAAAAATGTATATTTTGTAACCTATAAAATAAAGATATTCTGGATTTGAATTTGATGCCTCGCGTTAGGACACGTCCGCACGAGGACAGCTCGAGCGTACGAGCGGCCGGCGCGGGCGCGGGCGCGGGCGCGCACGAGCGCGCGGGCCGCCGCCGTGCGCGCGGCGAGTAGGCATTTGTCTCGACTGTGAATTAAGTTGTTGCGCCGCGTTGTTTCTGCGCTAATTATCACGCGCGCTCGCTCTCGTCGCCACCGAATTTCTGCACAAATTAATTTACGTGATACAAATATGGCGTTTGCATTGCGCCCGCGCCCGTTGCCCGCACTCGTGGGGGCGGCGTATGTTGAACATTATCAAAATCGTCGTCTTTTAAAATATCGATCTTCATTTTTTTTTATTGAACGTGATCTGTTGCATTTTATGTGTGGCAATTTTAATATAATTTGACACGAATTCCTTTTTAGCTACTCATGAAGAAATAAGAGGAACAGAAACAGATTTCACAATATTCACGTATGTTTTAAGTCTTTAGCATTCTGTAGTCAACAAGGAACCCTCATAGCGCTGCGTTCGTCAAGATGTCTTTCTGCCTGTCTGCGCCTTAGTTCGGAGATTTTTATTACCAGAAGGCTGTATTTTGGTATGGGTATTAATTACGTCAACAAAGTGCTTTAATAAAATCTTTTATCAAAAAAAATTAGGTTACCTTCTCTATATTTCAAGTGAAGATTAATGTTTTTTCTCTTTTATCCTGTAGCGTGGAATGTCGTTTTATGGGTGGTTCCATAATATTGCGTGTACGTGGAAACCGTTCGACTAATATGTATCCATTTGCGAAATATTAAGCTTTAAAATAATAATTTTTGTTGGAGTCAAGTGTCGCCTCTCTGCTTAGCTAAATGGTTGTTTTGGATATTTTTTTATAGAAGAATGAAGGGTAAACGATAGTGCTAGCCACCAAAAAGCAGGTAGTCATCGCCGCCCTTAGAAACTCGCAACCTCAGAGGACTCACTAGTGCGTTGTCGGCCTCTTGGATAGATGGAGGTAGAAGGGGGTGACGGATAGGGACACGGGGTGATTAATAGGGGAACAGGGTGATAGACGAAGTAGTGGTCCACCGAAACCTTCACTCACTGCACGAAGTGCAACATTAATTTCACATTTGCATTTTGCGAGCACTTGCACTTTCACCGGTCGAGCTGGCCTAGTTTCGAGCCGTAGTCAAATTGACTACAGCTCAGCAACCCAGTTTTACTCAACAATGTGATATGTATAAATATTTACGACCCTTGTATATGTAACGAAGTTAATAAGAACAGGTAGGAGGTTTTACAAGTTGACACTCGGTTTCCCAGCCTTTTTGCGTCGAGCTCCCTGACCGTAAGTAATATTTTTTCACCCCCTTCACCCGTTCTGCAGTGACGGACGACACGACCGACATCGGCGTGTGGAACCTCTTTATTCACATCATGTCTCCATATCAATGAGTGTGATATTATGTTTATGATGCTATATCTATGTGTCAGCCTGCGTTAAGCTGACTTTTCTAATATAATGCAAAGTATTCTGGCCCTCCGTGCAATCCCTGTACGCCCTCCGGAGACGCGCCGCGCTGTTTGGGAAATTTTGAGTTAACGAGTAAAAGTCGATCAACTTATGAGTTGTACTTGGCGAAGTAAAAAGAAAAGTTCGTATTAATTCCATTGAAAATTACTTAGATAAAGTTATTAGATGTGCCAAAAATATGACCATAACATGTTGGTCCGCATATTGTGGCGTGCAACTACGAAACCCTACACTGCGTGTTACCTGTCATTCCCTCGGCCGATTTTTCTACGTACGCGTAGAAGTATTAGTATACAGTCACTTCATGTCTTTGTAGTGATTGTACTGTCAATCGACATCATCACCGTATCTGGCGCTCGGTCGATTCACAATATATCTATTAAGTGATGAGTACAGGACCTGCGAACTATTTTCGTGGGTTACCTGATTAATGTCGAGCTATGAGCTCGATTAAAACAATTACAGTCGACTGTAATTGTTTTTTTAAACAACGTACGTATGCTGATGTATCAATTTCTTATAAATCCACGCAACAGAACCAACGCTCATTGATGCTGGGTTACGTGCCGGGCTACAAATACACAAATTGTTAATAAAAAGCTTTGACTGTATTTTGAATACTATTTGTTATGCACGTAGTCTCTTTATAAAGGTACAAATGCATTTGTCATTAAAAAATGCATATGATCTGATATTACTTAATAAATAATAAACAACATTAGAATGAATATGGAAGAAATCTTATACTAATATAAAAAACATGTATGGGGCGAACAGAGCCTGTTCACTCTATATCAATATCAACTTTTTAAAATATGATTTTCGCCGCGCGTGCTTACGACCCTCGATAATCAAGTCAAACAAAACCCAAAGGAAACTTTTTGAAAGTTGCCTTGACAACAATCGTCTATCAAACATAAACAAGTCCATCCAAGTAAGTGTATGGAACTTTGTGTGGTTTGTTTGAGTAGATTCCTAAGTTTTTAATTTAATGGGATTTCCGATCAGATTGAATATTTAACATGACAATTTCATTTATGTATTATTGTACTTTTTTATTAGAAATTGGCATTTTCGTGTCTTAGAATGTCTTATAAACCTCCTCCAAAGCTACAGAACTAACAAACCAACATTTTTTGCAGCCATCGTACGTGGGACAAACTAAAAGTCCTTAGAAAATCATAAACTGAGCAAACTAGTAAGTTTTTGGTTTTTAAAATAGTATTCGTTGCGATTAATACATCATTGCATTCGAGGGAACCACTGAGAGAAACACTTTGCCTACTTGCGCTTAAGGGTCGCTTCGACTGCCTTTTCATATGCAGCCACCGCTTCCTCGGCATCCGTAAACCACTTTCCTGGAAGTTTTTCTTTTATTTTAGGAAATAAATGAAAATTGCATGGTGTGAAGTCGGGGCTGTAAGGCAGGTGAGCTAGTATTTCTCTACCCATGGTTTACAAATAGTTAGTTATTTGTCTAATAATTATTAGTGTACCTGTCTGCAGTGACAGATTTTTTATCTTCTATAACAGTTGTTTATTAATGACTTGTCATTACGAAGAATGAGGCTACTATCTTTTTTCGACGCTTCGTTCTAGATTTAATTTTGTAGGTAACTCCTCGAAAGGAAACACCCAGTGACCAGACTGTTTTTTGGTTTCCGGATTTTAACAGTAGATCGAGCCTTTACCAGCCTGTAATTACGTTTTATACAGCATTTGAGTCACCACCGGCAAATCTTTGCACCATTTCGCGGCATCAATTAATATAGCAGAATTTTGTAACTTCGGTCAAATTATGGGGGAACTAAAGAGTACAAAAATCCTAACCCGTAAAATGTTCATTGTTCATTAAGGATATTGTTCACTTGACTCACACTATGCTTGGCTAATTTGCTATGTCATGCCTAATCTCCTTTTCGAATCTGTTGCTAGTTCACTATTTTGTCAGTCTCTATCATGAGGCACACACTGATGTTGTCTCTGGTTGTCACCATAGAAGGACATCCCTTACGCAGATCGTCAGTTAGATCAGTATGCCCATGTTTCAATTAGTAAGACCAGTTACAAACAGTGGCAAGGGATGGAGCTTTTTCATGAAAGGCCAATCGATGTCTACTATGACTTTCTTGTTGGTTTAAATGGAAACGAAATTAATAGAAAAGCATTACACAAAAAATTTCTAGCGTCAAATTCGCGTTTACGTTAGACAAGCAACTTTATATTTATCATCAAATTATAAAAAACAAATGACAAATTAATACAATATGCATAATAAGGTTGCCAAAGAGTTTAATTTTTTAAAATAAGAATATGTTTTTTTTTTATTTAACAGTTACTAAGTGGCCAATTCTAAAAATGTTGAGTGTCACCCACGAATGTGTTTTGATTTATATAATATAATTTACTCCTTTTACATGACTGATTAGTAAGTATGAAATAAAGAAGCAATTATAATTCTCTGTAAAAGCAGAAGATTTGTTTACAACATAATTATACTATATCATCAGGTAATAATTATTTTTTATATTACAATAGTTATATCTAAGCGAAAAAATAATTACCTGTAAAAATTAGAAAATCGACATTTAAAGCCTTAATTTTAGGTCTTGTTATTTATTTAGGAAAAAATCATTGTTAATAATCTTTATACTCGTTCAAATGTCACTTCTCTTAAGTCATCCTTTATTGTGCTGCCACTTCTAGGTTCCATAGATGACGTAAATTCATGATCTAGTCTGAAAAGCAAGTGCCATTTTTCATACTTTTTCGCATAAGATTAATAAATTATGATTAAGTTGTCATTCGATTTGGAATGACATCTATAAACTTTATGAAAAGTTGTCAAAAGGGGCTGAAAAAAATTACAAAAGTTATAAATAATTTGATAGAAAAAAATGGTTTGGGTTTTTTGCAAATACCTCAAAAACTCTAAAAGATATCCAAACTGCAAAATAAATTCAAAAAACGCAAGAAATTTCCTATAAAAGATCATGTCTTTCCCAACTCTACGACCAATATTTATAGTTTTAATTGCACAGTGAAAATAGAGCTAAAAACGGGTGATGCGGCGGCCGGGGTGCTCTTCATATTTTATATAAGTCCACAAAAAATATATATTTAATACGTTAAATTAATATTAAGGATCTTAGAAGTTTTTTTGAAAAAATATTTTTTACCAATTTTTCGTCGGCAATATCTTTCAACTCTCAAACAGACCAACCCATTTGATGCAGTTTGCAGCGATCGACGTTCATTTAAAAGCTTCTAAACAAAAGTGCTACTCATAAATTAGAACTTTTTCGTAAAGTAGTTTAAGAAATATGGTAAAAAAATATTTTTGTACTTTTTACAACATTCATACATCATCCCTCTCCTTCCTCCCCCTACAGGCACATACAGAGATCATGCGGAAAATGGTCAACATAAATTCTTGGGACCATAAAACGTCAAGGTCTGATAGATTTTTGAACCGGACTCGTAACAATATTTTCCTAAAATAAGAAAATTTTGCAATTTTCATAGGAGGAAGCTAAAAAAAAGAAAAATAAGTAGCAATAAGAACAAAAGAAACAACATTTGAAGGTTTTATTTCTGATATTATTATTTCCTTAGGAAAATTCATTGTTACAACTTTTACACTGCTTTATATTACATAAAGTGTCACTACTCTCAAGTCACTTCCTATATTGTGCTGTTAGTTTATAGGCCCCGTTGATAACACAAATTCAACCTCTTAAAAAAAGCGACGACACAAGTGTATGAGTGTAGTATTTTTTTTACATGTATAATACAATTATTTATGACATAATTAGAAATATATAAATTTGTTGTGTTCCGACATTAGCGCCCTCAATACGTCGGGACTCTGCGATTTTTGTATACTAATGAAACAATAAAAATTATGACTATGTTGTAAAGTTTTCAAAAGTAAAGGGCTCGAACATATTTCTATCACCCGGTGGAGTTGTTATATTGTTAACTTTTCCTTTCCATAAATGTATTATATTATTAAATTTAATTAGTTATATGCTATAACGCTGCACAAAACTGTTAAGTTACTAAGCTCTAATTATTTTTTAATTTGTTTTATTTTATTATAGCTGTGTACGTATATTATTGGTACACATACGGGAACGGAGAGAAGAAACCATGACCTGATATTAAACTGCATGTACTACTGTTGATTTGCCCTTACAATGAATAAGTTATGAGTTTCTATACAAATATTCATGGAAATGTTTTTATTATATTTGTTTCAAACGCATCTCCATAATATCATAGAAGATTTAAAATTAGACGACCATTCGACAATTAACTATTATAGTGTTACATAGTGAGTCTTGAGAAAAGATTAAAGGAAAAGTTTTGGTGCCGAGCATAAGAAAATATAATTATAAATTGGGAACTCCCAAGACAATATACCGAAGCGAAGGTTTAGGAATGCAGATATTCAGACGGAGCGAGCGGGCGGCCGATGAACCTTCGATGCAGCGTTTTACATTCAAACAGTGTGGTGTGCTGTTTAATGAGCCCTGCACTTAAGTACGAATGTCGCGTAGAAGAAAGTTTCAGACGTCTGAAGAGGGTCCCCATTTTCGAACTAACGGGGATTTCTCATAGTAAATTACCGCCACTTACTGTCGATTGTGTTGTGCGAAGTTTTTATCATAGTTTAGCAGAATAATGTCGACCCACAATCTTTTTAATCCAAACCGAATGTCTCCGTCCTTAGCGTCCCTCGTTCTATAGCCCGTGGCGGGTCTGGGGCCGCTAACGACCTTGATACGTAGTGACGACCGAGACCGGCTTTTGAACGTCTTGAACGCATCGAATGTGTTTCAGAAAGCACAAGTGATTCATTTCACTGGTCAAAAGTAAATTAATAGATTCACCTTTACCGTTGTTAGAGTTCCAACCTCACACATCTTTTGGTTCGAAGGCGACGTTTTAGATATTCCTCTCGCCTGAAATGACTTTGATTAGCAAAATACAATGTTTTGTGAAAATACAGTCGTACCACAAATGCCACATGTAAAGAATTTGGCTCGCTGCCGAATGTGGTTCGGCAGCGAGACGATCAGCAACCGAACAATTTGGCTTTAACAATTGTGAAGCCGATCAGACCGCTAGCACATTGCCTTGGTGCGCTCCGTACACAGCCCGTCCGTCCGAATAAAGCAGCCGACCGTTTGATGCTTAGTCTACTTCTATGGATGTGAAACATGTTCTCAAAAATATGTTCGCGCTCGAACGACCCTGAAAATTTTACCAAAAAAGCTCATTATGGAAGTATTATTATTTTATAAGGATTTCTCCTGCCTATGGATTCATCTTACAGCCTTATAATAAAAACCAAACACTAGAAATAAGTTTAGATACATGAAAAAATGTTATCCACGTTCGTCAGTTAACAATATTAGAAGAAAATCGAACGTTTCCGTAGTGTAAAAATGTAAGTTTGAGCTAAAGAAGGTAAGTAAAAGAAAAATTCATTTGTTTTTTAATTACTGTATTTATACCTCGGTAACCGAGCTTTGCTTGGAGTCTTTCGAATTTGCCTAGGGAATGCGATAAATTTTCGCGGCCTAAGTACCGTATATTCATTTGCAGCAATAAATATTTAGATACGTAATACATATATGGTACGACATATAAAATTTACCTACGTGTCTTATTTACCCAGAGCCATCTGGCTAATATATTTCACGTAGCGCCATTTGTTATGGAGAACCAATAACATAACTACAACATAATCTAATCCATGTTTATTAACTGGGAAATAAACACATACAACAATACGACATGCACTATTGTATAATACCTATATAATGTTATATAAACATATAACATTTGTTTATAAACTTTATGAAAATACAAATTTCTACTTATCAAAATCGTTAGAATTGGAGAATCTTTTTAGTTGTGCTGTTTGTATCTGGCTAGTTTTGATACCATTAAATAAATAAGACTTAAAAAAAATAAAATAAAAACAGTGTCCGATCATTTTTCCATTGTTTTTTGTCCACCAAAATGAATGAATGTAACGTAGAAATTTGATACATTTTGAAGTTTTGATACAAAAAAGGGAAAAATACGATTTGTCGCATTGTCAAACAATTGTGACGTTAATGGATCTAATCCAGTGTTCATAAGAGTAGTACAAAACTGGTTCAAGCGTTTGAAGTCTAGTAATTTTGATATTAAAGATGAACCTCGCTCTGGTCGACCTGTTACGGATAAAATCGATGTCATTTTGGAAAAAGTAGAGTAAGATCGGCATATTAGTTCTTACGATATAACTGAAGAGCTGGAACACAAAGCAGTTTTGACCTATTACAAAAAAAATAAATGGATAAACGGAAAAAGATCGATAATAGGGTCTTACACGAGCTCACTGAAAGAAATCTACTAAATCGTGTACTCATTTGTGATTCCCTATAGAAACGTAATGAAACCGGACGTTTTTGGAAAGATTGATTACTAGTGATGAAAAATGGATTATCTACGATAAAAACGTGCGTAACTATTACGGTTAAAAGGCAAGAAAGCTCAATAGGTTATAGCGAACCCGTGATTAACTTGCAGTAAGTTGATGCTATGTGTATAGCGGGACTAGAAGAGCATTATTCATTATGAGGTTTTACCGCTGGGCAAAACCATCAATTTGAATTTCTACTGCTAAGAACTGACGAGACTTAAACAAGAAGTGGAGAAAAAAAGACTGCAATTGAACAACAGAAAGGGTGTGATTTTACAATAAGTAATAACGCCAGACCACACACAACTTTAGCCACTCAGTAAATATTAAGAGAGTTTGTTTGGGAAGTGTTAATGCATCCATCATATAGCCCTGACCTCACACCCTCAGATTTTTACCTGTTTCGGTCTCTTCAGAATTCTTTAGGTGGGTGTTAGGTTAACATTAAGGGAGGACTGTCAAAACTACTAACAGCAGTTTTTTGATCAGAAGTTCCAAAATTTCTACAGCAATGGGATTATGCCACTATCTGCGGAATGGCAAACAAATTGTTGAATAAAATGACATATATGTATATCATAATTAAATATAAATAAAATTATCTTCAATTTGTGTGTAAAATAGGATATAACTTTTTCCCCGACCTTATATATATACATGTGGCTCAAAGAATTATGTCAAAATAAAACATCCAAATTCGTTAGACTTAGAGATACATTTATTGTATATTTTTATCAATTAATTATTAATATTGTACCTATTTTCATAATTTATTTATTCTGAATTAGGTTATTTTTCTCTCACTGTAATAATAATGCATTATAATTATGTATAATGCATTATTATTACAATACAATAAGTAATGCATTAGGTAACGTTCGTCAAAATTATGTTTCAAATAAGTTCTAAATTTGTTATTCGATTTTAAGAATTATATTGAATTATACTAAAATAATTATTTTTAATAAAATAATTATTTAGTTATGACTTTGTGTGTGAGAATGGTGTCTAATCAAATTTAAATCGTTATAGGTTTTAAATGGTCATTCGGAACGAGAAACTGTCCGAGAGAAGAATCCTAAATAAATGATGGAATACCTGGTCAACGATACGCCTCTCGTTATAGTCCGTCGATTTTTATTTTTTTTCATTATAACAATACGGTGTCTGGTTGTCGCTGTATTGAGTTTTGATTATTGTCATGTCTTTAGTAACATTCAAAAGATTAAGACAAATGGATTGACGTAAGAATCGTCAAAATCAGCCCACACGTTTGGTCTCTAGAGTTCCACAAGGGAATAAACAAACATACACACACATATATATTTGCATCGCGCAGTCGGATTAAAAGTGACACTAGTTTATAAAAAAAAATCCTGAAATGTAGAGTCGAAGTCCATTTTTGATAATATTACAATAGACGAGTAACAGGAAATTAAAATTTTTAAATAAAATAAAAAATGTAACATCACTTAATAATTTTAACTATTTATATGTTGAGTACAGCAAATCTAGCGGCGCTGAGATAAAATATCCCGTCATTATGGTATGATCCATATTTAAACGTATTGTAAGAAAAAAACAAATATTATTTCACAAGGAATCGTTAATTTTCAAACAGGTTCGACAAAGTGAAATTTGGAATAAGTATTAAATATTCAATACATTAATCAATCTTTCCTGAAAATCAACATGACCTTTAATATATAATACCCTGAAAATATGTACGTAACGGAATTATCGTTTTTAGTACGTTTGTTAGTTAGTTTCTTCGTTTGGTTAACACCTCCTTAATTGTTATTTTCCCGCCAAAGTTCGGGTCAGAAAATATAGTTTTTGAATATAGATATTATTTTTGTTATATAATTGCAATACCTTTTCCTCGAATAGTTTGTGTAGAACATTAAAGCCATTACCGCTTTATATTTTCATCATTAGCTCTAGTGGGTTTTTTCGTGAGGCGTTCAGCTAAAATATCGATTGCATCTTCGACAGTTTTTCTAGGTAAAGTCTGTAAGTAACATATTTCGGCCTTTAGAAATAATAAATCAGACAGATTCCATTTTGCTAAACATTTAGTAGAAACCGGTCATAAGCTTAATAACGATCACAAATTCGATGTTTTGCATGTGTGTGAGAAGGGTTACGTTTAAATGTTTTGGAATCCTTCGAAATTTTAAAACATAAAGATAATAATAATATGCTCAACGACCAAATTGACGTTTAAAAATCGCCATTATTGGACGCTTGCCTGTAACTATTTGGGTAATGTTGGTGATGGTTAATCTGTGACATTTGACAGGCATGTCTATCGGTGGTGGTCTGTGTCTGCCTTAAGAATGTTTTCGTCGCTCTTTGACCATTGCATGATAGCGACCCGCTTAACGAGGTTGTATTGGTTGTTTTAACGCTTCTTGCACCCTGGTGGATGTGACTGTCGGCAATTTCTGAAGATGTGCCTGGTAGGCATGAAACGTACGAAGAATTAACAATTTAACGGTTTGCGGAATAAGATATTATAAAAATAAATAACACTTGCTTAGGTGTTCGATATCTGTCAATCCTCTGGAATCAATATTCAATCATTTGGATAGAGATTCGTAGTGGAGAGGCAGATTCGAGGGTCAGCGGTGGGTTGTATGCTGCATGTTAATGCATGTTGCAGGCAAGCGTGTGATATAACGAATCAAAGGTTTTTTGTTTATTATTTACCTGGCGTCAGTGACCGAAACAATAATTAAATTGCCATGTTCTCGCAAGTTCCTTAACTATTTCCTACTAAGCACCATTCATATCGGGAACTTACCACAAGTAAATAAAGATATTTAATAAGAAGTCAAAATTGGTTAACAAATTTATAAGAAGCTAAAGGATTTGCTTGAATCTGTTACACAATCACTAACACAGTGTGGGAATAAAGCTTTACGGATGCTTTTGGGTGCTTCGTGTATTTTCAACTCAAGAAGTTTTCAATTTCGTAGAGCTGCCTAATGTTGCTACAAGTTTTACTTCAATTACTTTTGCAGTATTTCTTTCATTTGTCATTGTCTTAGTGGCCGCAATATCAACTAACGCCAGAACAACTATTTCCTCAGCGTTTATGGCTATAAGACAACCCTTACTATTACCTTGCCATCTAGGTATATATATCATCATCGTCTTAAGATGATTCACACGTCACAATTATCCGCAGATTCAGTGGCACTTTATTTAATAAACCCACAATTTCAATATTTCTTCCATGTAAAGTACAATCAAATCGCCGTTAAACGACTTTTTAAATGTTTAGGATATAAGAGTAAGTGGCCCGCTGAAATAGATTCTTAGGTATATAAAAAAAAATTAAACTCTAAAATCTTTGTCGAGTTCATAGAAACGCAGTGTGAGTCATTCCTTTGGATGAGTTTGAGTAGTTGGAAATAACAATAAACAAAAAAAAAACCTCTCATTTGTTTTATACATCATTGATTGCTCTTAAGCATTTTCTATAAGTATATAAAAAAGTAAAAAATAATAATTGAAAGAAAGACATGTTTTGGATCATATAAATTGTCATGGACATGTGTCGTCGTTTAATAGCAACCCTAGACTATTCATAAAAAGAAAGGGAACGTATACAGTACATCTAATACTATAAGACGTTGGCTCCGATTTGGCTATCTGAAAATATTAAAATTGAAATTTTATAATAACTTTATTAACATTTCACTACACGTATTGTGTCTTCTATTGTGTGAGGTGTTAATTCGCGGAAATCCATAATAGACGCTTGCTGGCAACATGCTTTAATATGCAGCATGCAACCCACCGCTAACCTTTGAATCTACCTCTCCTCTACGAATCTCTATCCAAAGAATTGAATATTGATTCGAGAGGATTTATTAACAGATATCGAATACCTAAGCAAGTGTTAATTTTATAATTATCTTAGTCCGTTAATAGTTATAATATTAATTTCTACGTACATTTCATGCCAACCAGGCACATCCTCAGGAAATTGCAGACAGTTACATCTACCAGAGTGTAAGGAGTGTTTAAAACAACCGACAAATGCGGATACGACCTCACTAAGTGAAACGCTGCCATGCAATGAATTTCATTGCAACATGCATTAACATGCAGTATGCAAGCGTGTATTACGTGTCATCATGTTTTATTCACATCTTGATATAAGGATAATTATTATTATTACTACTATGGGTTATCTTATTGGATAAGATTGTGATTAACTTTGCGAATTGAATTAGGTGCAAATTTGTGTATTTTGATTTAGGTGATTAGGTGAAGTATCGACAATTTAATTGGTTGGGAATGAGTTGATAATAGATTTTTTATGATTAATTAGGTGATATTAGAATTATTAATTTGACTATTTAGACGTAATTAATGCTTGATTGATTGACTAATTGATATTCATGGGTAGGTGATTTTATTTTGTTTGATTGTTTTATTTTGATACAATTATTTGAATTCATGACACGAATCGGGTTGCTACTGTTTATACGTGTATATTAATTTTGTAAGTTTTAATTACGTTGCATGTATGTGTCTTTACATGAATGTAATAACAAATGGCAATTTAAGCGGTTTACGTCAGCATTTACTGGAAAAAAAAATAGAAAACGGCATTTATCCTTATAAAAAAACAATGCGGCGTATGCACCGACGTTGGTCCGGGTCCGGGAAGTCAGACGATTTTAAAACACGAGGAAATGGGGTCGGACCGAGCAGAGGAGCAAGCTGTTCAGCTAAGCGGCATACAGCAATCGAGCGAAGAAATCACGGACCGTTGCTGAGAGGAAAGCGACACTATTGATCTTTATTATTTTATTATTGTCTTTCGTGTAGCAGGTTCCCTAACATACAGTTATGTTTTGGGCTGGCAATTTATTCGTCTGAATGAGTATTGGCCCCCGGGAGCTGTCTCTAATTTTGAAATAAAGTTTATTGACCGAGATACTAAATTTTCCCTGTTGCATTTGATCTACCTCGGTGAAGTCGGTTTTTAAAGTATCGGAGGTAGATGAACAGGTCTGATACGCATCAGAACTGTTCGTCTAACGGGGCTCTACCTGCAAGGAGATCAAGTGAAACTCCTGGTTCCGTTGCAAATTGGACTTCTATCCAGAGTCGCAGTTCTGGTACACAAAAATAAAACGTTGTACTATTTCAATGTCGACTTAATGTAATCACATAATGAATAAGTTGCTAAAATAACTACAGTTTAAATATAGGAAATCTTGCAGAGCAAGATAATAATATTATTATTTTTAATTATTAATTATAAGATTTTACTGCTTACATTTAGTTTTATTTTATTTCCTTCCTTTAATTTAATTTTATAGCATTTTACTTTATTTCATTGTCTATTATGTGAAATATGTTACTTGGTATAGTGTAATAGTTTTAAGGTAAAATAAATATAAATTTTATTTATTTGAAACGAATACATTATTAGCCTTTCAATAAGTATAAAACCGTATCAAAGCGCACGTAGAAAATTTGATCGTAGGTTGATTGATTAATATTTTATTGGATATTATTTGTTTAGCTTGAAATTTTAGTATTAGAAAGAATTCTCGAAGTTTCAAGAAGATTATACAAAGATTGACGATTGACAAGTCTCGATTATACCATTTTATTTTATACAAACATTTTCAATGTGACTTAAATTCTAGAAATATCAGAAAATTAAATATTTTCTTTCTTTATAATTGACATAGATCATATAATTTATATCCCTTATGGCTTACTATGGTAAGGGGGGAAGAGGCTTCACTGTGCCGAATAGCGCAATTAACTGACTGATGTTAGAACAACATCAATAACAGAACGAGTGGAGAAACACCCTGACGCTTTATGCGCAAGAAAAGAGCAAACAGATTTTTTCCGTAGACTGTGGAAAGTACGCGATGCGAAACATCGGCCCGTGGAGTTTTGCGGCGATCCAGCAAAACCTAGGTTCAGATCATGAACCCTGGGAGAGTTGAATTACTATTTTCGATTCAAAGCCCGACTGTTTAGCGCTACATAATTTCACTAATTTTGTTGACATTGATTACGCGTGTTAAAGCACACATGTATTATCTAAGTCGCGTAGGTGTCCGTTTCACCACTTTTAGAATTCCATAACAGAGTACTTTCAGGGATATAGTGAAATAGCAGTATTACCTTATTGAAAAAATTTTTTTTGTAGCTGACTCTTATATTGTAAAACAGGCCATACTAACGCATTCGTTTCGAAACTTGTTCGTAGTCTTAATTACATTATATTATATCAAGGAGGTACTTCTAATTCTAAAAGTATAAGATGACAGTCGATATATGTTGAAGTTGTTGTTTAAAAACTATTTAGAATAAATAAAGCCGCAAAAAACAGTTTTATTTTTTCGTAGCAAAATATATTTTAATATATTTTTGAGCTATTTTGAATAAAGAAAAGGTACTTGCATCTACAGCTGTATTTCTACGCCTTTAATAGTTATAAAATTTTGAAATAGAAAAAATGCTGAAAATCTAAGTCTTTCTTAATTAAATTGTATACTTAAAAAAAATAGCGTGCCCTGCTCAAACGTGTTTGTTACGGTATAAAAGCTGTCCTAGATGTATTACACATACAAATATTTGTGTCTTTAATTTTAGCTGACACGGAAACGAGCCCTATTTTTACAATATGAATTAACGTAAGCCCGGCACGTACAATCTTTATGTGGGTATGTGTCCGTAATCAGGTGTCTTCTCTAGAGGCGTGTCCTTTTTTATTTGTCACCTTTTTTTTAGAGTTTCGAATAATTTGTGATCAAATAAAATCGATGCAAGTCATCGCACTCAAATAAACCTAAATAAATTAAATGTAAGTCGTCGTCGCGGTACTGGCCGGTGTGCCGGTGTCACAGCTGTTTTACTGTAACTATTGTATCTATACGTATAGTAAAACAATAATTCCCGGTGTATCTGTACAGTGAAGGAACTCATGATTTTTTTAGCATTTTAGTGGAGCAAACGCGCACGCGCAAACGACACTCGAAATTCCAGAGGAGTCACCAGTGCATTGCCGGTCTCTAGGTAGAAATAGGATATTTGAGATGTAGAAGCAGTGGAGAGATGGATGGAAGAGTGGGCCACTGGAACTCACACTCGCTGGACTATACACAATACTTGATTTTTTTTTGTTTCCCACTTGCGACGTGGAGGGGGTAAAATGTCTATCCCGCACACCCTCGCGCCCGTACGCGTGGGTAGTGTGGGGCTGAAACCCACTAAAAAAGTCCCCCTGAAGGTGAAGTAGTTGGTTCGGCTATGCTATATAGTCAGGCGACGAGTCTGGCGACCGGTCGGACGACTTCTATAGCTTCACCGAACGCGGCCGGACGGCACGTGTGAGTGCCGACGGCGCGTGACATGCCCTATGGACGACACCTGAAGGGTGTCGCCTCGGCATAGGATGTCACCGGGAACCGTCACGGGTCGGTTCCCGTTCCTCCTGCCCGGCCGGGAGCGGTCTGCGGCGGCCGGGTGGAGTAAGGGAGCTCAGGTTGATGACCTAACTAGCGGATTGACCTATTCTAAGTCAGTCATGGGTGTCGTTGACGTCATTGAGGCTATCAACTGCCGCTGTAAGAGCGTCAGGTGGATCGAATAGTACGTTCCGTGGTCTTCGGATAAAGTGGGTGGGGGGCGGCGGTTGATAGTCGACCGCCGCTCGAAGAAGCGCATTGGGATGTGATCCCGCGATGTCGAAAAATCGCTTCGATGCGTCCTTCATGTATTTAGAGAGAGTGGGGAGTTCCAAATCTCTATGGAGAATGGAATTACGAACACACCAATGTGCGTCCGTGGCTGCTCTACAGAATTTATTCTGTATTACCTGTAGCCTATGTAGTGCTTTAGGAGCGGCGTGAGCGAAGACTGGAGACGCGTACGTCAACACCGTCCTAATGCACATTTTGTACAAAGTAAGTTTATTACGCCTAGATAGTTTACTCTTTCTACCGAGCATGGCTCCGAGCCTTGCTGTGTAAAAAAGAGCATTCTTCCTAACACGCGCGATGTGTTCTCGAAAGTGGAGATTCTTATCGAGCGTGACGCCTAAGTATTTATAAGACCGTTGCCACGGAATTTTCGCGTTCAACATTTTTAAGGAAGGAGTGTTCCAGTCGACAACCAATTGACTCCTATGCTTGCTATACTTAAATTGTATAGCTGCCGACTTTTCGGGATTGACTTCAATCCTCCAGAGACGGAACCATTGACCTAGCTCATCAATGGCCCTCTGGAGGCGGAGGATGGTGGATAGGGTGGACCTATTCCTACATTTATAAAATAAAGCGGTATCGTCGGCAAATAACGCGAGTTGGACGCCGGACGACGGTCTCGGTATGTCATTTGTGTACGCGGAGTACAGGAGGGGAGAGAGGGCGGAGCCTTGCGGAACTCCGGCTCTGATTAAACGTCTGGTCGAGTGAGTACGCTCATGCCTAAATGTAAAATACCTATTGGAGAGGAAATTTTGAATAATGAATATGAGACGATCTGGTACTTGAGGAATATAATTTATATACCAAACCGGCGTGCCATACTCTGTCAAAGGCCTTAGCTACGTCAAAGAAGACAGCTACGGTTTTTTGTTTAGATTTAAAGCCCTCCGTGACATATTCGACTAAGCGGAGGACTTGCTGTGGACATGAGTGGGCCGGGCGAAAACCGAACTGTTCATCGATGATAAGGCCTTTGCCGAACAGATGTTTACTGAGACGAGTTTTAAGAACTCTCTCGAATAATTTGGCCAGACCGCTCAGGAGGCTGATCGGTCTATAGCTGGCAGGGAGGTCGCGCGGTTTCCCTGGTTTGTGAATGCCAATTACCTCCGCCTCTTTCCAAGCTGGAGGAAAATAACAATTTTGAAGGCACGCATTAAAAATCGCGACCAGTAGACTTAATAGCTGTTGGGGAAAGCATTTAATTGCTTTATTACTAACGCCATTAAGGCCCGGTGCCTTTCTGGTCTTGAGCGATCTCACCAGCAGTTGGACTTCGCTGAGTGAGACAGGCGTCAGATCGTTCGGTTCGAGGGAGGTTTTGAAGAACCCTTCCTCGATGCGACTAATATGAGCTGTGTCGTGCGGGGGAGGCGTGAGAGCATTGAGTCTCGATAGAGTCTGCTATGCACTCCGCTACCCCGCGTCGTCGAGGGCAATGGAGCCGTCCGGTCTTTAAGCGGGGTATAGGAGTATACCCTCCGTTTTGAGCGCTTTGGTAATTTTCCAAAACGCTTTATGTGACGGTAATTTCCTCCATGAGGTCGCTCCAACTCTCATTTCGAATTCCTGAACGCGAGCTTTCACTTCGCGTTGGAGAGCTCGCTCTGGATCGATATTCGGAGTGGGATATGCGCTCGCGCGGCGCAAAGCTTTGTTTTTAGCTCTTATCAATTCAAGAATGTCAGGCGGAAACTTCCGACGATCCGAGGATGCCGGAACCTCCCGCTCGCATCTCTTGACCACTGTCCTGACGTGGCTGGTAAGAGCACCTATAGCATGGTCGATCTGTTCAGTCGTCCTAATGTCATCAGGTATACTATTGAGCGGAGGAGTGTCGATTTTTTCGAACGCGGTCGACACTTTCTTCCAGTCGGTGATTTTGATAGTGGAAATAGGCCTCCCGCCGTCGGGAGGACCCATTTTTAACAATACCGGCCGGTGATCTGATGAAAGTCTATTAAGAGTCTCAATATAATTTAAATTTAAGGCGACTCCTTTTGTCAGAGCAATATCTAAAATTGAAGTCCTATAAGTATCGTTATGGGGGAAGTAGGTCGCCGTAGGGGCGCGATGATTTCGAACTCAAGTCTGTCTTGTAGTCGATCTAATTTTTCACCATTTTCATCCATTACGGCACAGCCCCATCTGGGATTTTTACAATTAAAATCGCCGAAGAGGATGACGGCATCCCCTAGGGCAAGGAGGGCTCTAAGGTCGCTCCGGAGCAACGGCTTTGGAGACGGGAGGTAAACCGAAACTATGATGATAGTGCGATGACCCGTCATAGCGAGTCTACATCCCGTAGCTTCCATATTAACTAATGGAGGTATTGTAATGGGACAGCAATGAGCGAGCGACTATAGTAAAGGGCTGTACCACCTTTCTAGCGTACGTCCCGTCCGTTCGTATGTACGTAGCCTGCGATGGCGCAGGCTCTAGGCCTATTTGGCTTCAGAAAAGTTTCTTGTATGAGCGCGATATCGATCCCGTACTCCGACATACAGTTCGTCAGTTCGGGAATATTTTTTTGGAGTCCGTTCGCGTTGAACGATAATAGTTTTAAATTTTTTGGCTTACGGCGTCCACCTAGAGGGGGAATGCTGCTACACCCGGGTGTAGACATTTATATAGACTCTAGACGTACCATCAGGTGATGGTACCTAACTAGAACTGAAAGTTTCTCCTCTACGTTGCGGCACGCTCGGAGCTGACCTGCGAATTCGGCGATCTCCGAACTCGATACCGCGCGGAGAACGGCCATCACCGTTTGGATGTCGTCTCCAAACGATGAAGGGCCCGCGGTCGCGGTCGCGGGAAGCGGCGCCGGGGAGCGCGGCGGGCGGGCTCCCTCGATGGTTCCGGTACGGCCCTCGGGGGCTGATTCCTCCCCCACGGGTTGGAGGAGGGTGCGGGGGCGGGGCGGAAATTGACAACCGGAGTTGTCTTTACCGCGTCGCGAGCGCCGGGAAATTCTCCAGATCCAGGGACGAGGGGGCGAGGGGGCCTTGTAATTAGGCCTACCTCGGGCACATGAATTTGGGAGCCTTCGGGCATCCCCTTGGCCGTATGCTGTTGGCCGCAGTTAACACAGGAGGGTTTCTCCTGCGACTCCCGAGTGAGCGGGCACCTTGGTCCAATGTGGGACCAGACATTTGACACAGCGGGGTCCGGTGACACCCGCGGCCGCGTCCATATTTTTGCACCGGTGGCATTGACCGGGACCGCCTTTTTTAAATGGGGCCTCTACTCGGATACCCGAGAGGCCGCATACAACCCGAAGCGAGTTGAAGATTTTCTTGGCGTCGTCGGTCCTTGG
Source organism: Eumeta japonica (assembly GCA_005406025.1). NCBI lineage: Eukaryota > Metazoa > Arthropoda > Insecta > Lepidoptera > Psychidae > Eumeta > Eumeta japonica. Next base: position 101,472 of record BGZK01001306.1, read on the forward strand.
GAGGATCGCGAGCACCATCCAGAGCGGACTACCGTCGCGTCTGGTCATTCTGTGCACCGAGTGCACAGGAAAGCCTTGACCACAAAGGTCGTTCTTGATGTCGTCCAAGGCGAAATCCGCGGGAATGCCGCGGATTACTGCTTTGATCTTACGCTCTTCTTCAAGAGCGTAAGTGTGAAATTGTACCTTGTTGTCGACAAGGTACTTATTGAGACTACGAAAAGTCTCGACATTGGGGCAGATAATTTTGATACCGTCATCGGCTACCCGGACGGCTTTTGAATAATTAATGTGCAGACGTGTGCAGTCTGCAGAGATCTTTACAAAATTTGCGCCTTTGCGCAGGAAAATAGGTGGTGGAGTTTTGGCCTTTGGTGGTGCCGACGGTTTGGCACCTGGCCTGGGGGAGGCTCTATCGGTCGCCACCGGCGTAGGGGTGGTGGCCGGTCCTTGGGCTGACTGGGCCGGGGCGGCAGGGGCCGTGGAAGACGACGCCTGTGTAATTTCGACATCCATGTCGGTGGATGCCTGCTGCGCGGACGATTTGGATTTTTTAACCGCTTTCCTAATAGCCTTTTTGTTCTTCTCTTTGACCAGGGAGAACGAAGCGTCGGAGTTTGAGCGGGATCTGGAAGAACCTTTCGCACTCCCAGAGACCGATGTTCTTGTTGACGAGGATTCGGAGTCGTCGTCCGAGCCGACGACGGTACTGTCCGAGTCCGATGTCCCCTCAGACGACGAGCTTGCCCTACGTTTACCCTTGCCTTTTTTGGCAGGAGACTGGGACCTGCTCGAGTTCACACTCGAGGCAGGTGTGGTCGTGCGGCTGGCTACAGGTGTGGCCGTACGTACAAATTTTTCAAGTTCACTGTCCGGGCACTCGTAGCCCATTTCCTGTAGTGATTTCGACACGATGTCTTTGATAAGGCCCGGGTCACGGGTCCCTTTGGAACCCCTCCTGCCCCTTGGGGGCAGGAGGTAATGGTTTCCATAATTGAGACCGTTAACTAAATTAATATTTATACGATATCACTTTTAAATGGAAAAACTAATTTTAAAGTAAAAAAGTTATTAAATTGTTACTTCTACCACTTACCGGTGGAGAAAAACACTTTATTAATAACATCTGTAGCGCACCTCACGCCCACGAACTCAGGATACGGGCCGCGGATGCTCCGGGGGGCAGACGGCGGCCTTACTATAGTATTTGAAGCACTACGCACTTTAACTCACTGTTTAAAATTAGCTGAGATGGAATAAAATAAAAATAAAATAACGGTAAATAACGGTACGTTAAACCGCGCGAAAAATACGCGCCTAAAAAGCGCGCGAGAATCAGTTACGCGGGCGCGGGGCGCAGGGCGTACGTGCCAGGCGGCTACGTCGCGGTCACGCGGCGGCGGGCGCGTCGGGAGGCGGCGGGCGAGGCGGCTGCTCGCCAGGCGGCTATATCGCGACGGCGGCTCGCGCGGCGCGGACGGCGGCCACGGGGTCGCTCAGATTAAAAAAAACACTGATAATGCACTGCACTAATTATAAAAAACGAAATAACTACACGTAAACTACTCCGTGAAATAACGTATACCGCACGGCAGTACTGCGAACTATTCCGCTCGCGACGACGTAGCGGTGGATCGCAGAACTAAACGTAAAGCGCCAATCAATTCACGTCCGTAAACGTGAAACAGGCACGGGATCGCGTACTATGTATAGTCGGAGCGATCGAACGCAGGCGTCCTCTCGCAACCGAGCCAAACACAACTCATGCCAATACTCGAAGCTATTACTTCACATCTGTATTCTGAAAGAGTGTGCTATCTCAACGGTGGAAACGAGCCATATTCGTGCAGCAGCCAAGTTGACCATAGTATGCCTCAACCACCTTTGTATATCTTTACTGAACGGATTTTGATGCAGTTTTTACGGGTAGATGGAGCTTGGTGAAGTATAACGTAGGCTTCACTTCAAATAAATGGGAAGTCAGGAAAAAAGTTATCCTCATTTAAAGACAACCTGAGAAGTTACAAGGTAAATAATAATTGATAGCATTGAATACCTATAGATATCAGGATACGAACGAACAACAACTTTAAAAAAATATATGTAATTATACTTGACCTTATGATCACAATGCGCTGGATTCATTGAAAAATGGGGAGAATTGGAAGTGGGATCGTGTTCAAAACTGAGTGTGAGATTGGAATTAGAATCAATATTGCCACCGGGATTAAAATCAGGAAGAGTGCCGAGACGAGAATTGAAACACGAGACGGGAACGCGATTGGTATTGACAGCAAAATCGTTCAATATAAAAGATGGAAAAACATATTCTTTGTCTCTGGACAAAGAATATGTTCTTTCATGCGGCCGAACGAAGCCGCAGGCGGAAAGCTAGTAATAAATACTTTAATTTCCTATTTCATACCAAAGATAAAGATCAGTTAACATTATAAAGTAAAACACATTATTCTATAGTTTTCGAGAAGAATAAAAATTAAAATTGAGAAAAAGAAAGATATGGTGAAAGTCTGCCTATAATACATTGTCGTGATTCAGGTTATCTACGTAGACACCCCTACGACTTCCTCTAAAAAAGCATTATGATTCTCAACTACATCGAATATTCCGCGTGTAACCGGATCGTTCAGACTAGTCTAAGTCCCGTCCACAGAGGGCTGAGATGTGTAAACAGTGATGTTCACCACCTCATTCTCGTTTTAAGCGTTTTCGTAAGATGTATCATTTCTCGACATTTAACCATAATTTATTATCGTAAATTTATTATCAGTTACATCCCTAATATAAAAGTGACACTAAGGATTATATTGGACTTATAATATTTCAATATCAGAAGTTGTGAAATTCAAAAAACTATGGTAGGCTTTGGGATTCTACGTACAGCAAAATAAAATGGAACCTCATAGGATTACCCTCTTGTGTCTCTGTCTCTCTATCTGTCTGTCTATTACCACTGTGAATTTTCTTCGAATCTACTGGACGAAAAAACCGACAGCTAACTCTGTGTAAATACTATTAAATACTCACAAATACTGTCCCAGTCATGCAATCAGTAAATAAATGAATTCTGATTTTGAAGTAAACTTTGGTGAGTTAATTATAAAATAAAAAAAATTTGCTCAAGTGCGTTATGTATCATACAAGTCACACGCCTTCGTCTTCAATGTGACAAGACAAAGTGAATTCCTTCATCTTGTATATCGCTCCGTCACCAAATCAAGATACTGATTGCTATTCCGTTCTCGATCTTGGTACCGGTCCTGGTCTAGATGTCAATGTTCCTACATTTTCGATTTAGATTGCGGGCTTCCTTTTAATTCCGATTCCGGCCTCGTTCTAAAGAGATTTAGATTCCATATCCGATCCCGGATTTTGTATTAAAATTTGATCTCAGTATGCTTCTCATTCCGATTCCATCTCGGATCCGGTTCCGCTTCAAAATTTGATCTCAGTATGCTTCTCATTCCGATTCCATCTCCGATCCGGGTTCCGCTTCAAAATTTGATCTCAGTATGCTTCTCATTCCGATTCCATATCCGATCCCGGTTCCGCTTCAAAATTTGATCTCAGTATGCTTCTCATTCCGATTCCATCTCCGATCCGGGTTCCGCTTCAAAATTTGATCTCAGTATGCTTCTCATTCCGATTCCATATCCGATCCCGGTTCCGCTTCAAAATTTGATCTCAGTATGCTTCTCATTCCGATTCCATATCCGATCCCGGTTCCGCTTCAAAATTTGATCTCAGTATGCTTCTCATTCCGATTCCATCTCCGATCCCGGTTCCGCTTCAAAATTTGATCTCAGTATGCTTCTCATTCCGATTCCATATCCGATCCGGTTCAGTTCAAAATTTGATCTCAGTATGCTTCATTCTGATTCCATCTCCGATCCGGGTTCCGCTTCAAAATTTGATCTCAGTATGCTTCTCATTCCGATTCCATATCCGATCCTGGTTCTGCTTCAAAATTTGATCTCAGTATGCTTCTCATTCCGATTCCATATCCGATCCCGGTTCCGCTTCAAAATTTGATCTCAGTATGCTTCTCATTCCGGATTCCATCTCCGATCCGGGTTCCGCTTCAAAATTCTGATCTCAGTATGCTTCTCATTCCGATTCCATCTCCGATCCGGGTTCCGCTTCAAAATTTGATCTCAGTATGCTTCTCATTCCGATTCCATCTCCGATCCGGGTTCCGCTTCAAAATTTGATCTCAGTATGCTTCTCATTCCGATTCCATCTCCGATCCGGGTTCCGCTTCAAAATTTGATCTCAGTATGCTTCTATTCCGATTCCATATCCGATCCTGTTCCGCTTCAAAATTTGATCTCAGTATGCTTTCATTCCGATTCCATCTCCGATCCGGGTTCCGCTTCAAAATTTGATTCAGTATGCTTCACATTCCGATTCCATATCCGATCCAGGTTCCGCTTCAAAATTTGATCTCAGTATGCTTCATTCCGATTCCATATCCGATCCCGGTTCCGCTTCAAAATTTGATCTCTAGTATGCTTCTATTCCGATTCCATATCCGATCCCGGTTCCGCTTCAAAATTTGATCTCAGTATGCTTCTCATTCCGATTCCATCTCCGATCCGGGTTCCGCTTCAAAATTTGATCTCAGTATGCTTCTCATTCCGATTCCATATCCGATCCGGTTCCGCTTCAAATTTGATCTCAGTATGCTTCATTCCGATTCCATATCCGATCCCGGTTCCGCTTCAAATTTGATCTCAGTATGCTTCTCATTCCGATTCCACATCCGATCTCCGGTTCCGCTTCAAAATTTGATCTCAGTATGCTTCTCATTCCGATTCCATCTCCGATCCGGGTTCCGCTTCAAAATTTGATCTCAGTATGCTTCTCATTCCGATTCCATATCCGATCCGGGTTCCGCTTCAAAATTTGATCTCAGTATGCTTCTCATTCCGATTCCATCTCCGATCCGGGTTCCGCTTCAAAATTTGATCTCAGTATGCTTCTCATTCCGATTCCATCTCCGATCCGGGTTCCGCTTCAAAATTTGATCTCAGTATGCTTCTCATTCCGATTCCATCTCCGATCCGGGTTCCGCTTCAAAATTTGATCTCAGTATGCTTCTCATTCCGATTCCATATCCGATCCGGGTTCCGCTTCAAAATTTGATCTCAGTATGCTTCTCATTCCGATTCCATCTCCGATCCGGGTTCCGCTTCAAAATTTGATCTCAGTATGCTTCTCATTCCGATTCCATCTCCGATCCGGCCCTTCAAAATTTGATCTCAGTATGCTTCTCATCCGATTCCATCTCCGATCCGGGTTCCGCTTCAAATTTGATCTCAGTATGCTTCTCATTCCGATTCCATCTCCGATCCGTTCCGCTTCAAAATTTGATTCAGTATGCTTCTCATTCCGATTCCATCTCCGATCCGGGTTCCGCTTCAAAATTTGATCTCAGTATGCTTCTCATTCCGATTCCATATCCGATCCGGGTTCCGCTTCAAAATTTGATCTCAGTATGCTTCTCATTCCGATTCCATCTCCGATCCGTTCCGCTTCAAAATTTGATCTCAGTATGCTTCTCATTCCGATTCCATCTCCGATCCGGGTTCCGCTTCAAAATTTGATCTCAGTATGCTTCTCATTCCGATTCCATCTCCGATCCGGGTTCCGCTTCAAAATTTGATCTCAGTATGCTTCTCATTCCGATTCCATCTTCCGATCCGGGTTCCGCTTCAAAATTTGATCTCAGTATGCTTCTCATTCCGATTCCATCTCCGATCCGGGTTCCGCTTCAAAATTTGATCTCAGTATGCTTCTCATTCCGATTCCATATCCGATCCGGGTTCCGCTTCAAAATTTGATCTCAGTATGCTTCTCATTCCAATTTCAGTCACACTGTTGATTATAATTTTGGTCTAATACTCGGTTTTGACCTCTTGGATTTTCGATATCGATACAGGTCTCAATTTCCACTTCTACTTCACGTTTTGTGTGCTGTTTCGATTCGGCAACCGGTAATGATTCTGATTTGGACAAGAACGTAGCAAACGTAGTATTGTTTTCTAGGAGTGAATATTTTTTTAGAATCCATAGTGGTATAAATATTAAGGTGAAGCTAAGTTTTTTTGAAGGCTCTTAGCTTCAGCGGTTTGATTTTGCAGGGCAGTTCTGTGCAATTTTGACAAAAGGCCCGGTTATGACAGTTACCAGAAAAACTACGTCGCGTCGGTAAAACGGTTTATGAAATACGTAAAACATAGTAGAGTTAATTTTTTTCTCAATTTTCTATGAAAACTTTACCGGTGTTAAAAGAACTCAAGTTTTAAGCAAGTACTAATTGATTGTTGGTTCTAAGTTAGATGTTATAGTCATCGTATGTTAGTTACTACAAGCGATATGATAACAAAATAATAAAAATGAATTAGTTCTATGACGCACTTCTCTTTTATTTATGTTACGGCTTTTGCGCTGCGGCTGATGTCGCGGATGATTGATATTTAGTGCTAAACTTTGCGAATACCTATCAGTAATTAAGAACGGCCAATAACGGACTGCGGGGTGTGCGGGGAGGGGAAGGCTCACGACCAACATCCGTGATTGATGTTGATTAAGTAATGAGTTTAGACGTCAAATAACAAACTAAAACGTCCAACGGAACTGTGACGCCGACAGTTAATTCGGAACAACAAAGTTACGGTTTGCGGTAACTAGGTGAACTAAACGTAAATACGGAGTCGCGGCTTGCTGGTGTGCGCCCGCGCACACATAGGATTCCACCAATCATGGCGCAGTTTGGAATTATTACATGAGGGTTGACATAACGACATAGCAAAACATCGGTACTGTACCTTTTTCAGTTTTATTTTAACATATAATGATTTTAATTTTACAAGTAATTAATAATACTATAAAATCCAAAAAGCTGATAGGATTACATTTATAGATAAAGCCAATGTTACAAATATCTACTTTTCACGAAACAAAACCACAACGGGCGTAGTGTCAATGAACAGGCTTCGAGGGACGACAACTCAATGCTTCTTTCCTGTTGCGGAAGAGAGTGCGCCCGCGCTTTACCGCCGGCGCCCCCGCCGCTCGTAATCAAATCCGGACCCTCGGCGCATCGATTTGTCCCGACAAATGCGTAAACAGGATTTCGCACGGAACTCTGATTTCTAGAGTCGTGTGAAATCCGTGACCGTTTACGCGAGTGGCGCGCCGATTAAATATTGAAGTCCTTCATCAAATTGATAGTTTTTCCATTTCCGTTCTCTTTGTATATTATTGAGTGAAAAAAAATCTGACTTATACAAGTATAACCTCGTTATATTCTCCTTCCAACTGGCACGCGGCAAAGACTGCCCTATAAAAAATTAATAGCGTTGTAATAATTTTTATGTCTGAATAGCTCGAAATACAAATTTTGGTCAATTATTTCTTGATTTTAAAGTTATTTTATTTCTTAATCTTTCATTTTCTAGTTCAAGTTCTTCATTTATAACATTTGTTTAAAAGATTTTTTTTTCTCAATTCTAAGACATATTCTTCATTTTCATAGATATCACACGAACAGTATATTCTATTTGGATGTCTGTCAATGTGACATGTGTTGTGATGTTAACTAGTTCGTGGGCCTTCTAGCGTTATCTCAAAAATCCACGTTGAGTGTGCCGCAACCGGGAGATTCGGTGCGCCGATACGACCTGGTTCGTATTAATGTATTTTTAATGCGATAGTTCTGAAAATATTACTAACTTGGTTTTACAATTTTAATTCAAACTCGATACAGATACATATGCTACTCTTTAGGCAGGCGGTGCCACTGCCGCATCATCCCTGAGGAGTTGGAATCTGAGTTTACATAATATTCTACTTTTATAGAAACAGAGTGCATGATCAAAGACTTAAAAATATAGATAAAGTATGAGCAGATAACTGGCTTATATTCAACTACAATTTTGCTTATAATTTTAAAAGTAGTGCATATTTTACACACTGATTATACTAGACTATTCTTTGAAAAGTTTTTAAGAAAATTTCGTTATAATTATCTGTTTCAAAAAATAACTCAGTCAAAGAAACAGACAGACAACATTTCGGTCTCAGTTTTCTACTCGGTAATGGTTCACATGGTCATGTTCTTGAACAATAAATATGCCATTTAGCGTGTGCATTGCATGTGCATTACATATATATGTAATGAAATCGTGTGATTGATTAAAAAATTAGAATGTTGTCAATGAAATCTACAGAATATCAATTTAATATCAAAATTGACTATTATGCTAGTGCAGGTTCTTCAAAAATCATTAAAGTTTCATTTCGCCACAAAAGAAGATAAAACAATGCTGAAAAGTTTTTATACGCTACGTTTTCGTAAGTACCTTTATATTATATACATGAGCGAGTGCGTGCACGCGCACGTGTGTGTGCGCGTGTATGTGTGTGAGAGGATGTGTTTGTGTGCGAACGTGCTTGGGTGTTGTGTAAGTGTGGGGCTTCCTGCATCGGTATCGTAATTTAAACATGTCATTGAAGTATAGAAAGTAAAATAACAATCAGACGGTCTCGAAATCGAGGGTCGAGGTCCGACCCTCGACCGCCTTTCGATAACTCTCTTCATTTATTCTTTCTGTGTATTCGAAAGTTGATTATGTTTAAGTCGATACTTCATGTCACCCCGCTAATTCCCAAGTAGTACGCACATCTTACAATATAAATCATTTGTGCTGAAGCACGGCCCCTCCACACGTACACCGCGAGCTCTCGCACGCGCGCTTGTTTAGATTGAATTCGGAATGAAAGCTGAAGTTATGAAGCATTCGGTTTTACTTATCTGTAGTAAATTCGACGAACAGGTGCTGCTCTCACTGCAGGTGAGACGCTCTCGTGTAATCGTTTTCCATTACGTATTTTACAGAAATAGCAATGTTTTTATCATTTTGTAATCGTCAAATGTAGTTCAATAAAAGTGGATGAACTTTTCAACGACCATCGAGGTCTACAATAATGACGGGTTAGTCATTGTACAAAAAGTCACTAGCGGTAAGTTGCGCGGGCGCTCGTCGCCGACGCCTTCATCGTGCGTCTGCTTAGAATGAATTAATTAGGAGACATCTCCGACGACTTATTTCGTATTCGGTGCTGGCTCTCCTTAATTATACTGGAGAATAGCGCCCGTGGCGCCTCCGCCCGCCCTTGGCCCGCCCGCCCAGCTAATCAAAGTTCACTCTTCTTTTCCATTTATTTATATCTAAATATGTCGGGAGCACTAAGTTTTGCATTCCTGGCTAGTCATAATTATTTTTATTCCGAAAATTATATTTTTAAATACTATATGTGTTACTTACTGAAACAAATATTTTAACTAGTATTATCTTTTAAATAGTCTGTAATTGCAAATCGGCAATAACAAAAATAACATTAAAACGAAAAGGTTATATTATGGGGTTCTAATTTGAAATGATTTTTAAATCACCATTTCCCTCAATACCTCACTGCTCGTTTAAAAGTCCTCAGCGACGGAAGCCTTTCATCGGAGCGCCGCGAGTTGACGCGCTCAGCTCTATCACGGTGTTTGTTCGCGCCGTCAGTCCTCTTTTTGTTCTGCGCACCTTTTCTCTCCTTGTCGCCCCTTCCCCGCCCCGCTCGTCATGCATACGCTTATCGCAACGTCGCTGTAACGGACGCTTCTGTTTTCGCTATAGTCGCTTAAATTATAGTGTCACAAGTGTTAATTGAATAGTTAGAGGTATAAGTGCGCGCGAAACGAGTGCCAGCAGGACCTTAGGAGGGTCCAAACTAAAGTCCCCAAAAGTCATGTATCGTCACTTCCTACTTTTCTTTTATGTGTCTCCCATCATATACACTCCTTTTCGCTCCCAACGAACCCCATACAGGTTCGATTGAGAAATTGTGGGGCCCGTATAGTGTTTTTCTCCACGATGATATTAGTAAAGATCTGGATTATAGCTACGATAACGGAGGAAAATGCGGCTCCCAAGAGGCTCATTGAAGTAAATAGGCATATCACCTAAGAGGGAATTAGAGGTCGTTTGAGGTCTGGTATGAGTTATATCCAAAAAAAAAATACTGATGCATACACACAAACATACATACACACACACATAAACATACCGAAGTGACCAGTCGTAGCATGATTTCAACGACGAGCTGAATGGCTGAATTACTTTTTTATAATACACATTTGGCTGCAGTAGCACAGCGGGAGTGAGACATCGGAGCGCCATACAGCGTGTTGATTTCGCCACTACGCTGGCAAACGTAACACTCACATTCGGAAAGAATTATGAAATTAACAGCACATCAAGAAACTAGGATCCTGAACTTATTTATTGAAGATAATACGTAATCTACAAGGCACATTGCAACATCGCTCGTTGTAGGTAGTAAGCTCCTGTGACGACTCATGAAAAGGCATGGTTTATATCTATACCGAAAAGCGCAAGGACTGCTACCCACGGACAATCTAGCCAGAATTGCATTTTGCCAAAGATCAAATGAACGTTTCCAAGAAGAGTGTTGGGGTCTAGCTCCTATTTATATACTTTAGGTAAACCAAACGTACGTAAGAAATGATAAATCGCGTATGGACTGTAAATTTAATGTACGTATTTCAACGAGTTACATAAATTAAAAGTGGGCACACGTGAAGAGGGTTGTGTCGAAGTGATAAGATGATAGCGCTGCCTCGCCCCCTCCGTCGCACGTCACGGGCCTACCGCCGTTGTATCGTTAACAATAGCCAACATTTTTAAGAAAAAAAATGTGAATAGATGAACCATAGTTTATGAGACCATCTTTGTTTTCAGTACTTAACTCAAAAATCTTCACCAGTGGCTTACAGAAAATCCAAAAGTTGTATGGGAGCATAATGTAAGAGAGAATTTGTAATTGAGTCGCGGGATTACTGGCCAGAACGCAAGAAGCTGCCATGGAAATGAAAAATATGACCGTTAGTATAAATAGTCAGATTGAAATCAGGTTAAGCTTATGATTTGAGTAAAAAACCTTTATTTTGTGAACACTTTTGACTTTCATTAAAATTATCATTTATTTTATAAACACAGTTTTATCCTATAGAAATAAATGAATCATCTAAATTAGAGGACCTGTTTTAAAGCTGTACCTTGATTGAGTACATGAAGGTACATACTTTTGTAATGAGCGAGTTGTACTTCTCGCCTGTCCGACGCGGTGATGTCGCTTTATATACCGTTTATGTAGGCACATGCTTCACTAGAAATTCTTTTGTTTTGTTGAAAAACTTAAAACTTTACTAAACATTTTTAAGTATATGTTCCTTGAGTAGTTGTATTGTACATCATTATTCATCATTTGCCGAAGTTGACGTAAAACGTCAGGAACGCTGTATAAGTCTATAGAGTCTGTCTGTATATTCAATTATTTAGTGAAATTTTATGATTAATGTATGTTTTATAGCTTACCGATCCCAATTCTATCATTATTTGATTTTATATCTGTCTGTCTGTATGGATTTTATAACTTAAGATCAGCTCGACCGATCGAATGAAAATTGGTATACAGTAGGAATAGGTGATTGCATAAATGATAGACTACTATGCGTATGTTGACTATGCGGGAACGTAAGCGTGTACATGTGTATGGATGGCCATTTTATTGTGATTTCCATGAAAAATAGGTTATGTAAAACTGTCGTTTGATCTATTGTGGTTTGTTTTAAACAAAAGAAATGTCTATGCTAACATTATATATGGGTAAAATTCGGTAATCTCTGGAATTATTGATTCTATTCCAAAAATACTGTCATTAATAGGAAGCTATATTATTTCAGAATGCTATAGGTTATTTTTAATTGTGATGAATATAAGCTTTCAGTACGAAATTGCAATAAAAATAGAATTGAAATAGTAAAAAACAAGACGACCGGTTGATTTATGGGTGTACGCTACCTAAACACTTTGAAACAAAGAAATAAACTGTACAGTAAGACTATTAACTTTTAATAACTTTACAAAAAAGTCCGTGACACCACTCGTCAGTTTTATATAATATTTCAGCTACAAAGTCGGTTTTTATTTTAAAACTGAAAATTCTTATACAGTCGTAACCACACCCCCAACGCGCACTGGACTGCAGTGGACTGGGGAGCTCAAGCTAAAGCCCCTCTGTCTAAAGTACAATTATTTTGTGAGGGCACGCCTCGGCAGAGGGTAAGTTAAACCTGACACAACAATCAGTATGGAAATTTCATGGATAAGGAATTGACTTCCAACAGCATTACCCGATGAAGTACTTTATTAAAGAATTTAAAATAAAGACGAAAAGTTTATAATTAGAGAAAAACGATTTACCGATTCATTCACCACGGATCTACGAAACTACAAGCCCGATCAGAATAGAATTTGATTTGGTGATAGATTATATAGTGTAAGGACCCACTAAGGATGAAGTTTTGAATTGTTTCATTTGTCGGAGTTAAAGGGGATTGAATTTTGCATGAAAGTATTTTGATGAGAGGTGCGACTATGAAATTTGGCATAAATATTGCTCATTAAAAGCGGTGAGACGCGCATTCACAATTAGGTGAGAGGGAGTGAAATTGCATAAAGTATAAAAATCAGTGTGTATTTTGTTCGTTTTATTTGCGTGTCTAAATCATTCATTCAATTACTGTGAAACTAACGATGTGTTTTATTCGCGAATACGAAGATTTTTGAAAAAGAAAACTATTTAACATTCATATTTGACGTTGTCTGCTTATTTGTACTATAATAGATTCTAAAATTTTTTTCACTCATATAAAATTTAATTATCCCCGAGTAATATAACATAAATTTTATTTTGATAGAAGCAATTGTCTCGACTTCGTCGAAATTAACCGTGGGACCAAAATTAGAAACAAGATCGACATCAGAATTGGAACAAGAAGCAGTACTGAGGTGGTAATTGAAGGCGGGACTGCGATCGAAGGCAGAATCAAATATATATATATATACTAATTACATTTGACTTACTTCGACATTTCGATATTTTAGTTTCGTCATTGCGTGATTTTTTATTGCCGGTCGCAAAATTAAATAATGAGTGAAATTTATTGACGGCCATTAGGAAATATTCTGTTTGATATCAATCGAAATAACGAACACAAATTGAAATGACAAACAACTCCAAGCTACGAGGCAAGCGACTTGTACATGATTGGTGCGTATGTCAAATACCACAAAATTCGACATCAGCGCCGCTTATGATGTGTTAACTGATGACTGGACCGATTATGATGGTTTTTTTAAGCTATTGCATAGCTTTTATCGCGGGCCTCGAGCGCGGTGACCGAACCAAGAAATTCTGTAACGAAAATAAAACCTAACACAGGTGTACCTATGTACAACAGTGAAAAGCAGTTGCTGGTGAAAGTTATACGCGTAAAATTTGTGTATAAAGTGTTTTAAATATGAATAAACAAAGTGTATTTATTAATGAAGAAAGTGATGAAAAACTTGAATCAATGCAAAGAAAAAAAATACTGCATAAATAAAGAAATAATTATAATTGCTAATAAAAAATGCTATGCAATAGCTTTACCGCGGCAGTCCCCGAGTGCCACATGTTTAATTTTAATTTTAGAATTTTAGTATTGCTTTTTAGTTCTAAAGCTATTACGTGTATTACAGGTAAAAGCTTTACAGATTTAATCCAAGTCTTCGACATCACTTTAACATCTGTTAGGATCAGCTGCGGCACAAAAATAGCCTAATCCTGTACAAAAGTTGTCTGGTGGAGGCGATGGATAAGCAAAGTACCTACTTTATTCTTTGATATTTGAATTTGCATTGAATACATATTTTTTTGGGCGGGTGGCTCATCGACGTTTTCGTCTAAAAGATTTTTCCTCATTAATTTGTGATCACAACAGCGCGCCCCCGCCGCGCCAGACCCCCGCCAACCCGCCCCAACTCTCGGCCCTCATCGCATCCCGTATTAAGAGGCTTTTGCATCAAAACTTTTTTAATCACTGCTATTTGCGACTTAATTTTTTTATATACATTTTATATGTTTCATTTTATCTATCTCCTATTTCAGAGATCTGAAATTCGTGCTTGCCATTATGGGCCCTTCGACTTACACACATTAAGGTCCTGCATCATTCTTGTTGACGCCTGTCGTTCCTGCTCGGACACAAGCTACTGTTTGAAAATATAAGATAATCAAATAAAATTTTTACTGCTTGTATACTGTAAGTCACAGTATATATTAAAATGATAATAGATAAAATAGAAATAAAAAGACATGTCGATTCAATGCATTTCGTAAGAACTCTATTAGATATGATCTGTAAGTATCTAATACGCCTCTATATAATAAATGCTGCATAATAAATGCTGCAAAACCAAGCCAGTTATTTTAGTTATTGTAGTGTTTATGAAAGTACTTATTTAATAACGTTAGAAATAGCAGAACGCAATGTATCTGTATACTGAAGGCATGTATGAGAAATGGAGAGGGAACGATAAGAGAAATAGTAGTGTATAATGATGAACAATGATTTTTAAATTTTTGTTTATCTGTCTGTCTGTTTGTTCGTGCACTTATTTGAAATTACTAAATAAATGGAGTACCCTAAAAGTTCGCACTTCTGGCCGTTCATAAATGTTTGAATTTCGAATATTATATTTTTTAAAACATTGAACTCATTAATTGGTTAAAATATATTTTGACCGGAAGTTGTGTGTTATTTGTTTTTAACACAAATTTGACGTTCGTCGTCCGTAGCAAATATGAAATTAACGTGAAAAGATTTTAGGGCGATGATTGTTTATGATTTTAAAAGTTCACTGTCTTCGCAAGACTGCAATGCTTGTTTTTAAAATGCTTTTGGGAGGGAAGCACCTTATTCGAGCACTGTAAGGCGATGGTATGAAAAATTTGATCGTGGCCGTTTTTCTCTCCATGATGAAATTCGTGAAGGTCAGCCCTCAACTTCAACTACTGCGGAAAATGTGACTACTCTCAGGCAATTAATTGAAGAAAACCGGCGTATCACCTATGAGGAGATTCGAGAACACTTCGGGATTGGCATGAGTTCAAAAATTCAAAAAATATTAAATCAACATTTAAAAGTTAGAAAACTTTTGCGGTTGGATTCCTCATGAACCCCTGAACATAAAAGGACCTGAGTTGAACGGCGTAAAAAAATGATGTTAAGTACGCTCACGAACGTTCAAATGCCGTGTATGACATTCTGACAGGAAATGAAACTTGAATATACTGTTACATGCCGGAAAGAAATCAATATTCTTCTGTATGGGTGTTTAAAGGCGACTGTAAACCGACAGAATTGAGGCAGGCGAGAAGCACTGGCAAAAATGAATGCTTATTTTTTATCTAAGGCCTATCCTGTTCGCACGAGTCTACTTGAAGAACAAAAAACAGTTAATGCTGAGTGGTACACCACCATTTTTTTGTCCAGTGTTATAGAAAAAGTTAAGGAAAAACGACAAAGAAATCGCATCCCATTGCACCATGATAACGTTTCGCCGCACACCGCGAAAGTTATTTTTGACTTCTGAAAAGTTAAAGCTCGGGACCCATCCCGCATTTAGTCCAGACCTAGCACCATGCGATTCCTTTATTTTCCCAAAAATCAAAGATTTGATAGCTATAACTTTTAAACAGCATGTGCAAAACATGCCCATAGACAATGGTCCTCGCGTTTTCAAAAATGGTTTGAACGAATGAAAAAGTGTGTAAAATGTAATGGAGAATACTTTGAAAAACAGTTTTACTTTACATGTAAATTGTTTTATTACTACAGGCTATATTTACAACCTGTAGTAATAAAACATTATTACAGGCTATATTTCATTGAAATTATATATTAGGAAAAAGTTATCTACATATAAAAATATAGCCTGAAAAGGTAAAAAGTAAATATTAATTGCTGGTGTTGAAGGACGCCGAAGACGTCATAATATAAACGTACAATAACGACCAGAAGAAAAAAAAACCAAAATCTACATTCTACCTTCTGACGACGCCCTCGATTTATTAAAAAAATATGCAAGGAGTGAGGAGGGGTAAACTGGAAAACGAGGGAGGAGATTGAGTTACGATAAAAACCTTATGTGACTGACCATGCGGGCGGGCGGAAAGCTAGTAATAAAATAATGACTTTACAATCGTACTACAACATTATCACATAAGAATAATTTACTATATATTGTCAGTTTAGTGCAAGAAGTTACTAACAGCAAAAAGTCACTACTTGCAAATGAAATCACCACTGAACGTCGCTCGTTATGATCTGTTTAAGAAAAAAATTGAAAAGCGGTGTTGACCTTGCAGGCCAGCCCTGAAACTTCTCGCGAAAAATACATTCAATCATAAATTTTGGAGCTCTATGTAATACAGTTTTTTACACATTTTTCATAAACATTTGTTTTTTAAGTTTGTAATTACGATAACATTATTTTCCATATTTAGAAATTTATTATTTGATAGACTTGTTAGCAACCCTAAAATTTATTGTTATATGTAGCTGAATGATATACGGCATATATGTATGTTTTTTATTTCATTTTTATAAAGTCAATTTTTATTACATTATGTTTTTTGCAAACTACCAAAAGACACTAAAACTGGTTTTTATTTCTTTTTTTACTATGTAATGTTACATACACAATACTCCTAATTGAACATAGCTCTAGTAGGACTAGTTTATGCAATATGTAAACAAGTACAAATAATGTGGTCGGATTATTAATTTTTGTTCAGACCCGGGTCCGTCTTGATTCTGTACTGTCCTTATTGTGTGGTAGAGGATCAAGTGCCAACCCCGCTGTGCTGACCGTCACGTACCTTCGTACCTCGTGTTAGCTGTCGCTTCCTAACTCAGGTCCGATCCTGCTCATTTTGATAATTCCAAAGCCGACTTCGATCTCGCCTTCGGTTTCGATTCAGTTTTGATTTCGAACTTATTTTCAGTTTTGATCCCGGTCTTGCTCTGAATTCTGATGTTGATCTCATTTTCTCTTCTTTTATCTCATTCATGTATGTATTTCTAATATTTTTTTTTAATATTAATTCTAATATTTTTTAGATTGTCAAATCAGGGCAAATACATTGTAGTACATAGTGTAAGGGACGCGTCGAGTACGTTTCTCTCTTGTGAACATTTGGAAAGGTTCTTAAACTACGAGTTGAAAAGTACTTTCTTAACCTGCTTCGATTTTGTGCCTAAGAATTTGCTTTGAACATGTTTATAATAGTTTATGTGTATTGAAAAATTGTCTTTCAACTAATGACTTATTTTTGATCGCTAAAGACTGTTTCTATTCCCTAAACTAATCTAAAAAAATTACTCACATTGCGGTTATATAAACTCGAAATATATTTACCTAACTAGCTTAAACACACGATCGTGGCTTCGCCTGCTTTTAAATTCTATTCTGCTATCGGTTACAGTTTCAATTTGAACGAGGTCGAGGCAAATGTTAGTATTGAAATAGAATACATGCCGATTTTTTGGAGAAAGTGTAGCTTTGAATGAGTGAACAAATTTAAAATCGGTGTTGTTCTACAAATACGCAGGTAAAACAAAATGAAATACTAGTAGCTTATTTTACTTAGAAATACAAGCTTTCTATTAGTGAAAGAATTTTTCAATCTTTGAGAAACCCTATGGTTTATGCTAAAACATATAATCTAATTTTATAACGATTTGATGGATAAATGAATAACACTATGGTTATGCTTATCCCGGTCCTACCCTTATTTTGATCTAGATCCATATTCTGGTCCTACTACCGATTTCGATACTAGTTCCACCTTTTATTTGATTCCAATCAAATTCTCCCATTTCTAAGATTTATTTCATTTCTACTCGAATCTTAAATATTTCCTGCATGCAAAGTATCCTTTGTGTTACTTAAAAAGGTCCTTTATCATCCAGAGAAATTTCCATTGAAATCTATTTAGGCGTTTCAAAAATAAGGATAAGCAGACAGACAGACAAAAATATTAAAAAAGGGTTCTTTGAGTGCTTCATAGGTATAAGTAACATTATGGACTTAAAAAATTAGTTATTTTGAAATTACAGACAGCCACTTCAAATTTATTTAATATATATACACTTTGATTTTCACTATAGGCCTAAGCATCCAGTTTAGAACTAATGAATAATAGGTAAATAAAATTGTACTCATGGTTTATAAAATAAAAAATAATTCTTTCTTACGTTGAACGTTATTGTACATCGAAATAATAAAATAAATAGTCAAGTCTAAATTGCTGGTGTAAATTTTCTTTAGCCTAAAGTCTAAATGATCCTCAGTTAGGGACAAACGTAAAGCGGCCGGATCAAGTGCAACGACTGATCTTTTATATTACAATTTTTCATTAGCTATATCATGCAAAATTTTCTCACCGCATTATTTATGAAACTGGATACGAAAGTGCTCATAGTGGGTCGGGTTGCGAGGGGCGCCCTCACCCTTTTCGAGTCTTAATGGTTTGGAACTTTACTGTATTATTGCTTCATCACGTCAGTATACACTGATGAAAGACTTTAGTGTGGAATGAAATGCTAATGAGCTAAGAGACCTACTATTTGAAACTGAGTAGGTACATGCAAAATATAAGAGGTCATGCGTCGTCAAACGTCTAATGTGAAGTTGGTAGAAAACTAAAGATATGCAATAGGCAGACAGTTTAATTACAATATAATGAATATTAAAAAAACGTTCTTATCCATCTAAATTTATAACTATGAAAATGTAGCCGATTCACGTAATCATCGAACGCTTATTCTGAAATAAACATTTTAATCTTCTAGTTTAAATTAAATAAGTCTTCTAGTTTAAAATAAACATTTTAAACTAGAAGACTTTCGTTGAATTTCGTTTCTGTCATAGTGTCTTGATGCAAAAGATTGAGAATGCCATACGAACAGCATCTGGAAAAGATGATGATCAATTCTAAAGTGAGGTGATGATGTATCGCTGCAAGAAAATGTATTAATTCACACTTATGAAATGGAATAACATGGGAATCCGAACCAGAGAAGCGACGCCGAATACACAATATAATTCGCAGGTGCTTTTTCTTCTAGGGCAAGATATAACGTATCTGGTTTCAACTTGTGTTTCAACAAATATTTTTATTATGTTATTATTAGACATTATAAAAAAAATAAGAGATAATATCAATGTTGAAGTGCAGAGTGTTAGTAAATCGTTGGAAACTAAACGACAACATCAAATACAAGCATTTTTAAGTCTTTTATTGGTCATTAGGGTCAACAAACAGGGAGATGTGGTTTTAGGAAATGTTGCACCTAACATTTGAAAATCCGATATTTCAAGCAACAATTAGCAAAAATTGATTTGATTCTTTGCTATGATATTTAGATTCCTTGTTAAAAATATTAGGTCTCTTAGAAGGTTAAAAGATAAACTTGCACCTGTCAGAGAGTTACTGGGTTTGTAAACCTAGACGTAGTAAAGTTTTATTTGGATGGAGATAATCTTTTTAATTTCCCGCTATAACAATTGAAATTTTTATAAAATTGGGGAGTTATTTTACTACTTTCACTTCAATTTTCAAAAAACGAATTTTTAATAGATATTGATGTTTTAGAGTATTAGGAATCTATTTTGATAATTTTTCGAATGATGTTTCTACGTATATGTGTGTATGTGTGTGTGTGAAGGGGAATCACAAGAAGATTTTTTTTAGATCGCCAGTGTGAATAAAATACCGATAAATTGTTAAACAATTTCAGTAGTGTCACTTTTTGATTATAATTAATTTTATAACATAATTCATTGCAAGATATTTGCGTCAAATAAATAATGCAGCAATCCATAAGTTCACTCTCAATTACATGAATTTGTTTGAATAAATCCGCTGGCAATTCTAAATTCTTCATTTTGAAATTTTATCAAATTAATAAATGTATATTAGCTGTTGAACCTGACAATCAACATCCATAGTCAATTCTGCTTCTTATTAATGAGGTATATAATCTTTTCTTGCTAATTTGAAGATTACTCTTAAAATGCTTAGTATGAATGCACCAACAAAGATCATTCAAATATTGGAATAGGTATTGGAAATTTTTAGGTTTTATTATATATCTCATTAATTTTCTTACTCAAATTCAATTTGCAACCCAACCATATACCAAGAGTTTTGTGTTCATCGATCGATTGCACATTAGTTTGTCTTATCTTAAGATCCATGAACTGCTGGCTGTGTCTGCATGAATATAAGCATCATTTGGTTTTTGTAGCGGACACATTTAAAGTAATACTAGTTACAGGTTCAACAAATACTTCAAAGAATTATTCATTACAGTAATATCACTACTAACATTATTTTGTATTATGTATAAAATAAAATCATTAGTGTATTGTAATACACAAACATTAGTGATTATGTGACAAATATGAAACGTCGCTAAATGAAAGAAAGTTAGAGAACGCGGATCATCCTGTGATAGGCTTTTATGCCACCATCTAATAACGCGTCGGTCATTATGTGTAATCACATATAAACATCATTATTTCAATAAGTTTCAAAAGTATGTGCAAGTATCTAATACCTAATCCAATCTTATTCAAAGTATCAATTAATTTAAAAATATTTATATCGTTGTCAGCATTTTCAATATTAACCAAACAGGCTAAAGTAGTGAGTTGCTGAAAAAAACGGTCTGGTCCCAACCAGGACGTGATTAATCTCTACGGACACCAACTGTATAATATAATATTCTATACTTTTCCATATACAGTTCAATTTTTTAAGCTAATTTAATATGAAATATCTTTGTTATTGTTGAAAATACAAGACACTTGTTATTTAGTTATCTTATTTAAAACATTATTAATATTTTTTTGTTTAGTGATCTGTCAATTCTATATTATTAATTCTAATGACAGCTTTGATATATTTAATAAAATGAGATTAGTTTTTGCTATATTATAAACCTGGAAGTTGCTGCTTTTCATCACGTCGTGAGCCCAGGTTTCTAAAATAAAAAAGGACGAATAAAAATATTAGAAGAATCTTTTCTATAACGTGAACGTTGAGTGTTATAAGCTTTGAGCTTTTGAGTTAAGGTGACAATGAAGCATGGGAGAATCACGTAGAGGCGTTATAGATAAAGAATGATATGCGGGAATATGTTGATGGTAGCAAGCCGATTCCTGACCTTGTTCAAGGTAAAAATGAGAATATGGAAGCACGGAATCAATGGATTAAAGCTGATCGTAAAGCTAAATCAGGATTGATACTAGCAATTAGTTCTATGGAATTAAAGTATGTTCGTGAATTCGGTACTTCCCGTGAAGTTTGGGTGAAATTTGCGTCAGTGTATCTATCAAAAGGATCTGCAAGAAAAGCTTTACAACTTAATAATTAATGCTTCATAAGATATGTGAAAATGGTGATGTCAGAGATCATGTAAACAAATTCTCTAAAATAGTTGGTCGACTTACTGCTATGGATATTGGGGTAAATCAAGATTTATTGTCTATCATGTTGTCATATAGTCTTCCTGATAGCTATGAAGGCTACAGATGTGCTATAGAATCACGTGATGAACAGTTCAATGTCGAAGCTCTTAGAGTGAAAATATTTGAGAAAAGTAAAATAGGATTGCAATCAGTGGTTGAGGTAGCTAAAAGTGCCGGAAGTGAAAATAAAAGTAATAATAACAATTTTTTAGAGGATATTGTTATAAATGTGGAAAGAAAGCACACAAGTCACCAAATTGTTCGTTGAAACAACCAAAGCAAGATGTCTAAAGAAATGGACAACCTAGACAATGTTCACAAACAGGTGATGATACTCTTGCTGTGTATCATATTGAATTTGTTGGTAGTACATCAAGTTATCGACCATGGTTACTTGACAGTGGCTATAAGTCACACTTATGTCGTGATAAAAAAATATTTAAATCTTTCGATTGTACGACTACTAGAAAGATCAATTTAGCTAATCAAGCTAGCAATGAAATTAAAAGAAAGAGAACTCTGAACTTGTCGGTTAGTAACGATAAAGAACAAAGGTCAGTAGATTTCTCAAATGCGTTACTTGTACCGAATTTAAGATCAAATCTAGTTTTTTGTTTCAAAAATCATCAATAGGAATCCTATAGTATTGTTCCGAAAGGATTCAGTAACGATTATACACTAGGACGGAAATATTAAATTGGTTGATGAAAGGCGTGGTGATCTCTATTTTGTATAAGAAGTGAATAAGAAAGTTGATATTGTTGAAGATAAAAGCGATTAATTCATTCTAGTGGTTGCTATGCGCAATATGTGTGGTCTGTGTCTATCAGATTTAATTATGGTTTTGATCAAGGATAGTTGATTTGTTGACGGATCTTGCACAGATCTAATAAAAAATTGTTAACTAAACAGAGTTATATGAAATTCCCACATGGCAAAGTTATATGCTGAATGAGCAGCATAAGAATCAAATGGATAAGCTGGCGCTCCATTTTAGGTATCACCATCAAGTCTGTAGGAATCTGCACACTTGTATAAAGTGATTGATGTACATAAAAAGTCTCAGGAGGGATAGTCCATATACAACAGCCTCGAGCCAATATAATTGCAAATCTCTCATTTACATGTCTGGTTTACATTTAGAACACAATCAGAGAATGGTGTTGAATATTTTATCACGTTTATTAATGATTGGTCTCGATGGTGTGAAGTATTTTTCCTAAAACATAAAAGTGAAGGTCTAAAGGCATTTAAAATATATCAAATTCAAGTGGAACGTATAACAGGACAGAAAACTGAGTATTTTCAAAGCAATAATGGTAAGGAGTATTGTAATACTGAGATAGATACTTTTCTGAGTTATCAAGGCATTCGGCGTCGATTAACGAGTAAGGATACCTCTTTTTGTTTAGTGATCTGTCAATTCTAAATTTTTTATTTTGATGACAGCTTTGACATATTTTGTATCTTTTAAATAGTTATTAAATGAGATTGGTTCTTGGTATATTATAAACCTGGAAGTTGCTACTTTTCATTAGTTACGCATAGCATAAGAGCAATAGTTCTAAACGACAAGG
Organism: Eumeta japonica; assembly: GCA_005406025.1. Lineage (NCBI taxonomy): Eukaryota > Metazoa > Arthropoda > Insecta > Lepidoptera > Psychidae > Eumeta > Eumeta japonica. Next base: position 124,567 of record BGZK01001306.1, read on the forward strand.
CTAACGGACCGTCTCGTCCATGTTTAAGGAACGGTATAATTTTGATGGTAAATACTACTGACTGGGAATGATTTAACATTTATATAATCCATTGTGTGCGGGGTGATGTAACACGTATGTGTTACATCACACCGAGACATTCTTGTACCGGACCGTTCGAAGTTTCTGGTAGAGCGTGGACGCCAAATAAAACACCTGTTTTTCTTCTATATGCAGGTGAAGCGAAGAAAATCTCACTAATTTTTGCTATTTAAATAATGACAAATAAGTAAATCAAAAACGAATCATGCATTTAGTCGATAGTGCCGTTATATATCTACAAATTTAAGAGAGCGCCTCTAGTTGCTGTGTCCCGCTTCCCCACACCGTCGCTCTTTACATCTATCTCTCTTTATCTTGATAAAATGTTATGTACATATTACAGTAATTTTAAGATTAGTAAATTGAATACGTGTAATAAACGTTTATTTTAAATAAAATAAATTGAGTTAAATATTTTGCAAATGTTTCATCACGAACAGATTCTACAACGGTAATAGAATTGCTTTTCATAGGTTGATAAAATAGCAAAGAGTAGGAAATCGCATGATCTTTATGTGTAGTCCCTTTTAATCTTTAGGGCATTCTCTAGTTCGGCAATAAAGAAACTGGTATCTAAAGGTCAAAATTTTCTATAAAGTTTTGAATTGTTATTTGTAATCGCATTTGAGGAAAAGGTGTCTAATAGTATGGTTGATTTAAAGGCAATAGATCTATTCTTAGATCTATGTCCTCGTTTACCGCATCTTTGTTCATATTGTAACGTTGAACTTTTCTCGTTGATTGAGTCACAAAATTTTGGCCAGGTTTTAATTTTTATTTCTCTAATAAATTTGAGACACTTTTTAATTTCTGACTGTAAATGTATTAAATTATATGGAGATGGGTTTCTTCTTACTCTAGTTAGTGAGAGTCTTCTTTGAGCAACAGATTTTGAGAGTGAAAAAAGTCAATAAAATTTTGGTTTAAAATTGGAAGCTGGGTTTGTAAGCATTTTAACTCACGGAATCCTCATTTCAAAAGTGAACTCAATATTCTCAATAACATAGTTATAAAGTTCTTGTATACTAGATAAATCGCGGTTGAGATGATTACTTTCAAATATGTTAATTATCATTCTTTGATAATCTTCCCAGTCAGCCACCTTAAAATTACATTTCCTTACAAAATGGTGCTGATTCACAAAACCTAAAAAAAAATTTGAAATGAGTTTGTCGTTTCCCAAAGTTTCATTAACTATATTGCAATTACAGCTTAAATTAAGATCTGAATTGCCAAATTTAATATGGGGACATAATATTTGTGGGTTATTATTTACGAAGTTGCTTCTGGTCGAGCTTTCAATGCTATAAATTTATTATCCAGTGTAAAGTTGTAAATTTGACGATCTATCGAGTCATTTTTATATGACTAGCAAGTATTGTGTCCATTAAAATCATCAGCATTTTTTGGTTTTTTTTCCTTTAATCTAGTGAATATATTATTTCAATTTTTCAATAAAGTATATGAAAATGTTTTTTAAATAACGGCATTCACAACTGTTATATGTAAAATTTCTATACGAATTTTTTCCGCTTAAATTCTATTAACGCCGAATCAAAAGCTTTAAGCACAAAGATGCTAACTTCATCACACGTACAGCTCTTATCTTTTCTATGCACATTATTTTCAGAAAAGTACAATTTCTTGTAAGGATCTATCCATGTTTCATTTCGAAAAATAATGTGTTTTTTTCTTCGTTACTAAGCTGTTCTATTGTAGTATGTTTAATACATTTCTTTATAGTCGTTAGCAAATTTGGTTTAAAATAAAAATAACAAGTAAAATTAAACAATGAAAAAATAACAAGCTATTCTTTCGTATGTTGAAAACATAGTGAGGTAACTTCTTCTAGTGAAGTCTTTATAAATAGACTTAATGTGTTCAATAAAACTCTTTTCATTATCAAAAACTTACTCAATTTTATTAATTATTTTGTCAAACAGATTGGGTGGATTTCTACTATTCATTTGCTAATTTGTATTCATATGCGAAAAATCATTTATATCAGTAATTTCCAGTTATTTGTGTCACTGGTTCATTTATTTCAGTTTCAAAGTTTGTGTTATGTAAAATTCGTGGTTTACGTTTGATTTGTTTATCAGTCTTGTATTTATTTATGGTGTTTCTACTTCACTTGTTTTTTTTTCTGGATTGCTTTCTATTTCTCGTTAGTGTACATCAGCTTATGTTTTGAAGACTTCCAAAAATTCCACCTTTTAGTTCTTTTAGTAGTGATGTCTCTGTGTAATGAATTATATAATTTTAAAGAATTTTTATTAATGCAATTGTTTTTGGTTATCATTTCTCTAATATGTTTCTCTTTTTGTATATAGGACAGCTTCTCGCTTGTGCCAGATGTCTCCCTTGACAATTTATGTATAAATATTAAAAGCATGTTTAGGGCTTACTGGTTTCTTGCTTGGATAGATTGTGTGAGAGTGACGAAATCTCCAACATTTTGAGCACTGTGTCACAAGAAAAAAGTATGATTCTACTTTGGAGCGGTAGTTGTATGCGTAAACAAATGTTGGTAAGGTAGATTCTTCGAAACTACCACTCACGATTTCACTTTTAATCCACGTACCACTTTCAGTTTTTCTGTTTAGTCCCTGTGCAGACACAATAACATATTTCTTCTTTGATTCATTTTAAGTCAATGTTTTTAATACCTTCGTACGAGTAGGTATGTACAGACGTTTTTTAACACGCTTTTATTAACTTACCCTGTATGGTATGTATGTATGTATGTTTGTAACTCTCCTTTGGCGGCTGCTGACTCCAAACTTGTCCTTCTATAAATCCCTAAATGTGGTAAAATAATAATATTTCTAAGTATTTCCGGACAATCAAAAGGCTAATAAATAAAATGCTGGACATACATGATAATTAAGAAATAAATTTTAGAATAAAATCATTCAATCAAAAAACATTCTAATTGAATTAATATTAAATTCAATTTGAATGAATATTAAATTCAATTTCAAATAAAACGTTAAAGTCTGAATTGTTTTAGAATTTATCACTGCAAATTTTCTCTTTAGTTCAAAACAAATCTGACTACTGTCCGCCCTCTGTTGGAGATTCTCTATACCACCTGCTTCAGTCTCATTTTGAAATTTGACAACCTCAAATTTTATTATCGAACGCTAAAAGTGGAAAATAATAGTTTGTGTCTGAATAACCAGGTGCAGGAAAATTATTTGAATATAGAATACTATCGAATCAATAATAGATATTATTGTGAAAAGCGTAATCTTTTCAAGAACGGACGTTCATGTAGCAACTCCCACACTTTTCTCACAATAATATTTATTGTTGGTTCATTAATTGATTTCTATATTCAAATTATTTTCTACTTTTAGTTTATTCCACTATAAAAGCGTGTTTTTTAGTTTTTTTAAACTATATTTTTGGCATCTACATCCTCTATCCTTAAAATTCTGATTATTTATTATGACTTCAACACTTTTCTCATCTTTGCGTTGAACAAATATTTTGAAGTAATTCTAGTATGAAATTCTTGGATTCTTGTTTAAAAAGTTTAGTTAAATAAATTTGTTTTGAACTTATATGTAATTCAACGTTATTTTTGTCTTTTCGAAGGTAATGTTTTTAGGATTTTGGACCTCTTTGTAAACTCTTGATATTCGTCTTCTGATTAAACTGTGTTCACTACTTATGCAGTGGTCTTTTCACATGAGAGACTCAATATTTCTCGTTCGACGCCTCATCTCCCATCGAATATCTTCTTGCTATAGCTCACATTCTTCTACGTTACTATATACTACATTTGTATTATTATCTTCCACTTTCAATGTTATAATCCATTTTACGAATTCTGTGGTAGTTGCATAATTAAAAACTTATATGTGAAAAAAAGAGTAATTAAATTTTTTATTTTATTTGAAATAAAATATATTCATCTAAATTGATAATGCACTACAATTGAATTGAAATTAAGTCCACTTTACACAGGGTTTAATAGGTGAAGTAATTTCGTCCGCTTCGCGCCAGTATTCGCGCGCGAAACTGCGTTGTCACAGTTAATGGTTTATAAATACAGTTGTGAAACTAAAGTACAAAGATTTTAATTAAATTCAAATATACCTTTTAGCAGACATAAAGGTCGCGATCAGTCAATAATAATTTCACTATGCTAATCGCACTATTAATGTAGGTTTAGTAAAACTGAATATATCTATGAAGAAATCCGATAAAAATAAAAAAAAAATGTAAAAAATTAAGGAATGAAAGTCGACGTCAGCAGGAGTTTTATGGTGACTGACATTGTCAAATTAAGGAATGAAAGTCGACGTCAGCAGGAGTTTTATGGTGACTGACATTGTCAAATTAAGGAATGAAAGTCGACGTCAGCAGGAGTTTTATGGTGACTGACATTGTCAAATTAAGGAACAAAAGTCGACGTCAGCAGGAGTTTTATGGTGACTGAAATTGTCAAATTAAGGAATGAAAGTCGACGTCAGCAGGAGTTTTATGGTGACTGACATTGTCAAATTAAGGAATGAAAGTCGACGTCAGCAGGAGTTTTATGGTGACTGACATTGTCAAATTAAGGAATGAAAGTCGACGTCAGCAGAGTTTTATGGTGACTGACATTGTCAAATTAAGGAATGAAAGTCGACGTCGCAGGAGTTTTATGGTGACTGACATTGTCAAATTAAGGAAATGAAAGTCGACGTCAGCAGGAGTTTTATGGTGACTGGACATTGTCAAATTAAGGAATGAAAGTCGACGTCAGCAGGAGTTTTATGGTGACTGACATTGTCAAATTAAGGAATGAAAGTCGACGTCAGCAGGAGTTTTATGGTGACTGACATTTGTCAAATTAGAATGAAAGTCGACGTCAGCAGGAGAGTTTTATGGTGACTGACATTGTCAAATTAAGGAATGAAAGTCGACGTCAGCAGGAGTTTTATGGTGACTGACATTGTCAAATTAAGGAATGAAAGTCGACGTCAGCAGGAGTTTTATGGTGACTGACATTGTCAAATTAGGAATGAAAGTCGACGTCAGCAGGAGTTTTATGGTGACTGACATTGTCAAATTAAGGAATGAAAGTCGACGTCAGCAGGAGTTTTATGGTGACTGACATTGTCAAATTAAGGAATGAAAGTCGACGTCAGCAGGAGTTTTATGGTGACTGACATTGTCAAATTCAAGAAATGAAAGTCGACGTCAGCAGGAGTTTTATGGTGACTGGACATTTGTCAAATTAAGGAATGAAAGTCGACGTCAGCAGGAGTTTATGGTGACTGACATTGTCAAATTAAGGAATGAAAGTCGACGTCAGCAGGAGTTTTATGGTGACTGACATTGTCAAATTGGGAATGAAAGTCGACGTCAGCAGGAGTTTTATGGTGACTGACATTGTCAAATTAAGGAATGAAAGTCGACGTCAGCAGGAGTTTTATGGTGACTGATTGTCAAATCAAGGAATGAAAGTCGACGTCAGGGAGTTTTATGGTGACTGACATTGTCAAATTAAGGAATGAAAGTCGACGTCAGCAGGAGTTTTATGGTGACTGACATTGTCAAATTAAGGAATGAAAGTCGACGTCAGCAGGAGTTTTATGGTGACTGACATTGTCAAATTAAGGAATGAAAGTCGACGTCAGCAGGAGTTTTATGGTGACTGACATTGTCAAATTAAGGAATGAAAGTCGACGTCAGCAGGAGTTTTATGGTGACTGACATTGTCAAATTAAGGAATGAAAGTCGACGTCAGCAGGAGTTTTATGGTGACTGACATTGTCAAATTAAGGAATGAAAGTCGACGTCAGCAGGAGTTTTATGGTGACTGACATTGTCAAATTAAGGAATGAAAGTCGACGTCAGCAGAGTTTTATGGTGACTGACATTGTCAAATTAAGGAATGAAAGTCGACGTCAGCAGGAGTTTTATGGTGACTGACATTGTCAAATTAAGGAAAGTCGACGTCAGCAGGAGTTTTATGGTGACTGACATTGTCAAATTAAGGAATGAAAGTCGACGTCAGCAGGAGTTTTATGGTGACTGACATTGTCAAATTAAGGAATGAAAGTCGACGTCAGCAGGAGTTTTATGGTGACTGACATTGTCAAATTAAGGAATGAAAGTCGACGTCAGCAGGAGTTTTATGGTGACTGACATTGTCAAATTAAGGAATGAAAGTCGACGTCAGCAGGAGTTTTATGGTGACTGACATTGTCAAATTAAGGAATGAAAGTCGACGTCAGCAGGAGTTTTATGGTGACTGACATTGTCAAATTAAGGAATGAAAGTCGACGTCAGCAGGAGTTTTATGGTGACTGACATTGTCAAATTAAGGAATGAAAGTCGACGTCAGCAGGAGTTTTATGGTGACTGACATTGTCAAATTAAGGAATGAAAGTCGACGTCAGTAGGAGTTTTATGGTGACTGACATTGTCAAATTAAGGAATGAAAGTCGACGTCAGCAGGAGTTTTATGGTGACTGACATTGTCAAATTAAGGAATGAAAGTCGACGTCAGCAGGAGTTTTATGGTGACTGACATTGTCAAATTAAGGAATGAAAGTCGACGTCAGCAGGAGTTTTATGGTGACTGACATTGTCAAATTAAGGAATGAAAGTCGACGTCAGCAGGAGTTTTATGGTGACTGACATTGTCAAATTAAGGAATGAAAGTCGACGTCAGCAGGAGTTTTATGGTGACTGACATTGTCAAATTAAGGAATGAAAGTCGACGTCAGCAGGAGTTTTATGGTGACTGACATTGTCAAATTAAGGAATGAAAGTCGACGTCAGCAGGAGTTTTATGGTGACTGACATTGTCAAATTAAGGAATGAAAGTCGACGTCAGCAGGAGTTTTATGGTGACTGACATTGTCAAATTAAGGAATGAAAGTCGACGTCAGCAGGAGTTTTATGGTGACTGACATTGTCAAATTAAGGAATGAAAGTCGACGTCAGCAGGAGTTTTATGGTGACTGACATTGTCAAATTAAGGAATGAAAGTCGACGTCAGCAGGAGTTTTATGGTGACTGACATTGTCAAATTAAGGAATGAAAGTCGACGTCAGCAGGAGTTTTATGGTGACTGACATTGTCAAATTAAGGAATGAAAGTCGACGTCAGCAGGAGTTTTATGGTGACTGACATTGTCAAATTAGGAATGAAAGTCGACGTCAGCAGGAGTTTTATGGTGACTGACATTGTCAAATTAAGGAATGAAAGTCGACGTCAGCAGGAGTTTTATGGTGACTGACATTGTCAAATTAAGGAATGAAAGTCGACGTCAGCAGGAGTTTTATGGTGACTGACATTGTCAAATTAAGGAATGAAAGTCGACGTCAGCAGGAGTTTTATGGTGACTGACATTGTCAAATTAAGGAATGAAAGTCGACGTCAGCAGGAGTTTTATGGTGACTGACATTGTCAAATTAAGGAATGAAAGTCGACGTCAGCAGGAGTTTTATGGTGACTGACATTGTCAAATTAAGGAATGAAAGTCGACGTCAGCAGGAGTTTTATGGTGACTGACATTGTCAAATTAAGGAATGAAAGTCGACGTCAGCAGGAGTTTTATGGTGACTGACATTGTCAAATTAAGGAATGAAAGTCGACGTCAGCAGGAGTTTTATGGTGACTGACATTGTCAAATTAAGGAATGAAAGTCGACGTCAGCAGGAGTTTTATGGTGACTGACATTGTCAAATTAAGGAATGAAAGTCGACGTCAGCAGGAGTTTTATGGTGACTGACATTGTCAAATTAAGGAATGAAAGTCGACGTCAGCAGGAGTTTTATGGTGACTGACATTGTCAAATTAAGGAATGAAAGTCGACGTCAGCAGGAGTTTTATGGTGACTGACATTGTCAAATTAAGGAATGAAAGTCGACGTCAGCAGGAGTTTTATGGTGACTGACATTGTCAAATTAAGGAATGAAAGTCGACGTCAGCAGGAGTTTTATGGTGACTGACATTGTCAAATTAAGGAATGAAAGTCGACGTCAGCAGGAGTTTTATGGTGACTGACATTGTCAAATTAAGGAATGAAAGTCGACGTCAGCAGGAGTTTTATGGTGACTGACATTGTCAAATTAAGGAATGAAAGTCGACGTCAGCAGGAGTTTTATGGTGACTGACATTGTCAAATTAAGGAATGAAAGTCGACGTCAGCAGGAGTTTTATGGTGACTGACATTGTCAAATTAAGGAATGAAAGTCGACGTCAGCAGGAGTTTTATGGTGACTGACATTGTCAAATTAAGGAATGAAAGTCGACGTCAGCAGGAGTTTTATGGTGACTGACATTGTCAAATTAAGGAATGAAAGTCGACGTCAGCAGGAGTTTTATGGTGACTGACATTGTCAAATTAAGGAATGAAAGTCGACGTCAGCAGGAGTTTTATGGTGACTGACATTGTCAAATTAAGAATGAAAGTCGACGTCAGCAGGAGTTTTATGGTGACTGACATTGTCAAATTAAGGAATGAAAGTCGACGTCAGCAGGAGTTTTATGGTGACTGACATTGTCAAATTAAGGAATGAAAGTCGACGTCAGCAGGAGTTTTATGGTGACTGACATTGTCAAATTAAGGAATGAAAGTCGACGTCAGCAGGAGTTTTATGGTGACTGACATTGTCAAATTAAGGAATGAAAGTCGACGTCAGCAGGAGTTTTATGGTGACTGACATTGTCAAATTAAGGAATGAAAGTCGACGTCAGCAGGAGTTTTATGGTGACTGACATTGTCAAATTAAGGAATGAAAGTCGACGTCAGCAGGAGTTTTATGGTGACTGACATTGTCAAATTAAGGAATGAAAGTCGACGTCAGCAGGAGTTTTATGGTGACTGACATTGTCAAATTAAGGAATGAAAGTCGACGTCAGCAGGAGTTTTATGGTGACTGACATTGTCAAATTAAGGAATGAAAGTCGACGTCAGCAGGAGTTTTATGGTGACTGACATTGTCAAATTAAGGAATGAAAGTCGACGTCAGCAGGAGTTTTATGGTGACTGACATTGTCAAATTAAGGAATGAAAGTCGACGTCAGCAGGAGTTTTATGGTGACTGACATTGTCAAATTAAGGAATGAAAGTCGACGTCAGCAGGAGTTTTATGGTGACTGACATTGTCAAATTAAGGAATGAAAGTCGACGTCAGCAGGAGTTTTATGGTGACTGACATTGTCAAATTAAGGAATGAAAGTCGACGTCAGCAGGAGTTTTATGGTGACTGACATTGTCAAATTAAGGAATGAAAGTCGACGTCAGCAGGAGTTTTATGGTGACTGACATTGTCAAATTAAGGAATGAAAGTCGACGTCAGCAGGAGTTTTATGGTGACTGACATTGTCAAATTAAGGAATGAAAGTCGACGTCAGCAGGAGTTTTATGGTGACTGACATTGTCAAATTAAGGAATGAAAGTCGACGTCAGCAGGAGTTTTATGGTGACTGACATTGTCAAATTAAGGAATGAAAGTCGACGTCAGCAGGAGTTTTATGGTGACTGACATTGTCAAATTAAGGAATGAAAGTCGACGTCAGCAGGAGTTTTATGGTGACTGACATTGTCAAATTAAGGAATGAAAGTCGACGTCAGCAGGAGTTTTATGGTGACTGACATTGTCAAATTAAGGAATGAAAGTCGACGTCAGCAGGAGTTTTATGGTGACTGACATTGTCAAATTAAGGAATGAAAGTCGACGTCAGCAGGAGTTTTATGGTGACTGACATTGTCAAATTAAGGAATGAAAGTCGACGTCAGCAGGAGTTTTATGGTGACTGACATTGTCAAATTAAGGAATGAAAGTCGACGTCAGCAGGAGTTTTATGGTGACTGACATTGTCAAATTAAGGAATGAAAGTCGACGTCAGCAGGAGTTTTATGGTGACTGACATTGTCAAATTAAGGAATGAAAGTCGACGTCAGCAGGAGTTTTATGGTGACTGACATTGTCAAATTAAGGAATGAAAGTCGACGTCAGCAGGAGTTTTATGGTGACTGACATTGTCAAATTAAGGAATGAAAGTCGACGTCAGCAGGAGTTTTATGGTGACTGACATTGTCAAATTAAGGAATGAAAGTCGACGTCAGCAGGAGTTTTATGGTGACTGACATTGTCAAATTAAGGAATGAAAGTCGACGTCAGCAGGAGTTTTATGGTGACTGACATTGTCAAATTAAGGAATGAAAGTCGACGTCAGCAGGAGTTTTATGGTGACTGACATTGTCAAATTAAGGAATGAAAGTCGACGTCAGCAGGAGTTTTATGGTGACTGACATTGTCAAATTAAGGAATGAAAGTCGACGTCAGCAGGAGTTTTATGGTGACTGACATTGTCAAATTAAGGAATGAAAGTCGACGTCAGCAGGAGTTTTATGGTGACTGACATTGTCAAATTAAGGAATGAAAGTCGACGTCAGCAGGAGTTTTATGGTGACTGACATTGTCAAATTAAGGAATGAAAGTCGACGTCAGCAGGAGTTTTATGGTGACTGACATTGTCAAATTAAGGAATGAAAGTCGACGTCAGCAGGAGTTTTATGGTGACTGACATTGTCAAATTAAGGAATGAAAGTCGACGTCAGCAGGAGTTTTATGGTGACTGACATTGTCAAATTAAGGAATGAAAGTCGACGTCAGCAGGAGTTTTATGGTGACTGACATTGTCAAATTAAGGAATGAAAGTCGACGTCAGCAGGAGTTTTATGGTGACTGACATTGTCAAATTAAGGAATGAAAGTCGACGTCAGCAGGAGTTTTATGGTGACTGACATTGTCAAATTAAGGAATGAAAGTCGACGTCAGCAGGAGTTTTATGGTGACTGACATTGTCAAATTAAGGAATGAAAGTCGACGTCAGCAGGAGTTTTATGGTGACTGACATTGTCAAATTAAGGAATGAAAGTCGACGTCAGCAGGAGTTTTATGGTGACTGACATTGTCAAATTAAGGAATGAAAGTCGACGTCAGCAGGAGTTTTATGGTGACTGACATTGTCAAATTAAGGAATGAAAGTCGACGTCAGCAGGAGTTTTATGGTGACTGACATTGTCAAATTAAGGAATGAAAGTCGACGTCAGCAGGAGTTTTATGGTGACTGACATTGTCAAATTAAGGAATGAAAGTCGACGTCAGCAGGAGTTTTATGGTGACTGACATTGTCAAATTAAGGAATGAAAGTCGACGTCAGCAGGAGTTTTATGGTGACTGACATTGTCAAATTAAGGAATGAAAGTCGACGTCAGCAGGAGTTTTATGGTGACTGACATTGTCAAATTAAGGAATGAAAGTCGACGTCAGCAGGAGTTTTATGGTGACTGACATTGTCAAATTAAGGAATGAAAGTCGACGTCAGCAGGAGTTTTATGGTGACTGACATTGTCAAATTAAGGAATGAAAGTCGACGTCAGCAGGAGTTTTATGGTGACTGACATTGTCAAATTAAGGAATGAAAGTCGACGTCAGCAGGAGTTTTATGGTGACTGACATTGTCAAATTAAGGAATGAAAGTCGACGTCAGCAGGAGTTTTATGGTGACTGACATTGTCAAATTAAGGAATGAAAGTCGACGTCAGCAGGAGTTTTATGGTGACTGACATTGTCAAATTAAGGAATGAAAGTCGACGTCAGCAGGAGTTTTATGGTGACTGACATTGTCAAATTAAGGAATGAAAGTCGACGTCAGCAGGAGTTTTATGGTGACTGACATTGTCAAATTAAGGAATGAAAGTCGACGTCAGCAGGAGTTTTATGGTGACTGACATTGTCAAATTAAGGAATGAAAGTCGACGTCAGCAGGAGTTTTATGGTGACTGACATTGTCAAATTAAGGAATGAAAGTCGACGTCAGCAGGAGTTTTATGGTGACTGACATTGTCAAGGAATGAAAGTCGACGTCAGCAGGAGTTTTATGGTGACTGACATTGTCAAATTAAGGAATGAAAGTCGACGTCAGCAGGAGTTTTATGGTGACTGACATTGTCAAATTAAGGAATGAAAGTCGACGTCAGCAGGAGTTTTATGGTGACTGACATTGTCAAATTAAGGAATGAAAGTCGACGTCAGCAGGAGTTTTATGGTGACTGACATTGTCAAATTAAGGAATGAAAGTCGACGTCAGCAGGAGTTTTATGGTGACTGACATTGTCAAATTAAGGAATGAAAGTCGACGTCAGCAGGAGTTTTATGGTGACTGACATTGTCAAATTAAGGAATGAAAGTCGACGTCAGCAGGAGTTTTATGGTGACTGACATTGTCAAATTAAGGAATGAAAGTCGACGTCAGCAGGAGTTTTATGGTGACTGACATTGTCAAATTAAGGAATGAAAGTCGACGTCAGCAGGAGTTTTATGGTGACTGACATTGTCAAATTAAGGAATGAAAGTCGACGTCAGCAGGAGTTTTATGGTGACTGACATTGTCAAATTAAGGAAAAAGTCGACGTCAGCAGGAGTTTTATGGTGACTGACATTGTCAAATTAAGGAATGAAAGTCGACGTCAGCAGGAGTTTTATGGTGACTGACATTGTCAAATTAAGGAATGAAAGTCGACGTCAGCAGGAGTTTTATGGTGACTGACATTGTCAAATTAAGGAATGAAAGTCGACGTCAGCAGGAGTTTTATGGTGACTGACATTGTCAAATTAAGGAATGAAAGTCGACGTCAGCAGGAGTTTTATGGTGACTGACATTGTCAAATTAAGGAATGAAAGTCGACGTCAGCAGGAGTTTTATGGTGACTGACATTGTCAAATTAAGGAATGAAAGTCGACGTCAGCAGGAGTTTTATGGTGACTGACATTGTCAAATTAAGGAATGAAAGTCGACGTCAGCAGGAGTTTTATGGTGACTGACATTGTCAAATTAAGGAATGAAAGTCGACGTCAGCAGGAGTTTTATGGTGACTGACATTGTCAAATTAAGGAATGAAAGTCGACGTCAGCAGGAGTTTTATGGTGACTGACATTGTCAAATTAAGGAATGAAAGTCGACGTCAGCAGGAGTTTTATGGTGACTGACATTGTCAAATTAAGGAATGAAAGTCGACGTCAGCAGGAGTTTTATGGTGACTGACATTGTCAAATTAAGGAATGAAAGTCGACGTCAGCAGGAGTTTTATGGTGACTGACATTGTCAAATTAAGGAATGAAAGTCGACGTCAGCAGGAGTTTTATGGTGACTGACATTGTCAAATTAAGGAATGAAAGTCGACGTCAGCAGGAGTTTTATGGTGACTGACATTGTCAAATTAAGGAATGAAAGTCGACGTCAGCAGGAGTTTTATGGTGACTGACATTGTCAAATTCTTTATATTCATGTATGTACTTAAAATTCAATCAATTAACAAATTATGAAAATTTTTCTTGTCTCGAATCCTAGACTATATACATCAGATGTACAGGCAGACGGATACAGGTTGGTCTCGTAAAGGTTCCATTTGTCAGTGGGTCATGAAACCCTAATATAGGGCTGTCTTTAAGCTTCATGCCGCAAACACAAATGTATCATTCTGACGTCATCACGCCGCAATATAAAGTTCGCCGAGAAAGCCTGATTACGAGCGGCTTAGAGCAGCGCGGAGCAAATTATACGCTTCAGTAGTTTTTGTTGATTGCCGGTAGCCTTCATTTGTTTTTAGTAGTGGGCCGCGGCCGCATAGGTACGACAAAAGGTTAAAGACAAAACGCAATTTAATTTTCGCTAATTCGTAGTACACGAAGTATTACAAAAAACTGAAAAAATATCGATCCAGTAGAAGTTGGACTCCTACACGCAGAAATCCGTACTGCTGTACAGTATTTAACATTATATGTTTTTTAAAAATAGTTAGCAAGACACGAGAACAAAAATAAAGATTGAATAAAAAAATGGCGGAAAAATAACATTTCTCGTATGAATACCCCTTTTTATTTTTTTTAGTATTTGTTGTTATAGTAACAATATCAATACAAAATCAGTGGAAATTGCAAGTGTCCATTGTGGTTCAAACTGCACAGCCAAGTGCAAGGCAGATGAACGAACTAAGCCTTTTAAACCGATATGAGGATCCCGTTGAAGTTTACTATCTAAAGTAACTCCAGGAACATAACAGTGTCAACTAATTCTAATTACTTGTTTCTTATTTAAATTGTACCAGGTCCATTTTTTACATTCGGAAATGAGAATTTTGCACGTTTTGTTTCCTTCCTATTAAGAAGTAAGCTATTTACAGTAATCCATTTTTCAATTTTGAAGATAGCCATTATTCACATCGTCATAATTGAGCTGATGTCTTTTAACTTTGAATAATATAGAGGTGTCATCTGCAAACAGTACTATCTCATGTACATTTTTAACAAGGCTGCGTAATATACATTAATATAAACTAAAACAGAAAAAGACCGAGGATCGATCCTTGTAGCATCCTCATGCGCACCATGGATCCAGACGACCTCGTGTTATTGACATCGACCCTCTAAAACCAGTTAGTCAAATATGATGTCAGAAAAACCCGCATGAGTGACGGACTACAGAGCCTTAACACTAGGGTCCTATTAGTACCTTGTGGGTGTGGAACCCTAATAATAAAGATTGCTGAAACACGTAATTTAATTATTTATTGCGTTAGTTTTAAGTCATCATCAAATGGCACATTTGACACATCTAATATAAAATTGCTTTTTAACAATTATATAAATAATATAACAACTTATGTACAAATTCACATAAAAACACGTGTATATCTTATAATTGGCAAAGATTTTCGGTGCAGTTTGAAAGCCAAAATAAAATAACGAAGATAGTGAACGAAAAATTATTGTTACCTAACTTTAACGTGATGAATAGTTTTTCACAAGGTAACTTTGGCACTGAATGTCATTAAAAATAAAGCGATTCAATTTGCAAAGCGACGTTCTTTTTTTCAGGTAAATATTTTACGTTCGCTCGTTGATTAAAAGAAAAGTATTAGACTGTTGCAATCGACCAGCTCCTTTAGGTCCCGATTTCTTACAGAATTCGAGCATGTCGCGTATCATTTACGTATAGGTTTGTACGTTAATAAACTCGGCGCGAGTTCCCGAAATCCGGGGCCGGAACAAAGAACTTCGTGAATTACCCAACAACAATCTCCGCGCCGCAGCCTCAAATTCAGTGAACAGCTAATATTAGGTTGTAGCTAAAGTCTATGTTACTTCGCAAATAATCTTGTTAACAGCAATAACAAAAAACACCCTTAAAAGTAATTCATTTAATATGAAGGTCACAGCTTATAAGGCTTTAATTGCGATGTAAGACTGTACTGTCTTTGAATTATTGCGATCATGTCCAAAACGTATTTAATGAATTAATTAAAAAAAAACGACTGTAAAACACTTAACTAGAAAGAAAGTAAATTCTGTAAATTTTTTTTTCCTTATATTTAAATTGAACTATGCAGATTTTTTTGTTCGCTAGATGTTAATTAATATTAAAATACACTGTAACATAAACACAGTTAGCGATAAACTAGGAAGTAAAATGTGTTTGGTGGTGCTTTTAAATAAAAATATATATTTATTTTTACAACAAAGTTATATTGTTTGTCTCCATCTGCAATGCCTTATAACATTTAAGTCATTTTAGTATTGAAGTATATTTTATTATTCGCTTAAGAAAGTGTTAAAAAAAACATTGTAGTCGTATTTTTCCCATTTCTTTTACTCCTTTAGTACATTTTAAACTTTTTAGTTTTGTAAAACAATGAGACAGTAATAAATAACTTTTATAATTTTATGATAAGACTTTTAGGAGATAAAGAATACACGTAACTGGATTCTATTTTTGTAAGGTTGTATTCTGCAAACTTTAAGATACTTCGGTGCATAAGTTTGTAGAGTTAAAACACTAGTAGACGTTAAAGTTTTTTTGAAAGAGTTTTGCTCGTGGGGCCGATTCAGTAGTTTTTCAGAGATTCAACTGAGGCCGCTAACACTAATAGCTAATTCAATGGCGTCTCTACTCGGCTGAGCGCCGTGTAATTCTGAGCTGTCGCAGCGACATACGAGCTGAGCACGACGCGGCCCGATCGCGTGTGTTACTGTATAGCCGTATAGCCTGTTACAGTTGCAGCACAACAAAGTATTAAAAAAAACTAGACGTATCCTGTGCGAAGAATTCGCACAAATTATGTATAATAATTATCAGTTTACAAAATTTGTGTAAATATTAATTTTATTTCCTTTTTATTACAAAACTTTTTCTTTAACAATATTTTAAGTATATATATAGTCATTTGATACAATTTGACTTTCTTCGACGTCTTTCTGCTTGATTTTCCGTGTTCGTCACCTAGTCTTGTATAACATTATGAAGCTCAGATGACGTGATGATGAGATGACAGATCGAAAAATTATTTGAACAAAAAATTTACTGACCGTTAATCATGGTGACGCTGTTTCAAAATTAAAGTCGTCAGATGGCAGCATCATTTTAATAATTGACTAATTTACAAAAACAAAAGCAATAATAAATTTTTTAGTTGTTGATGCCGATAGAGCGAGTAGCTATCTACGAAATTATATAAAAATTATGTGCAGTAATTGTGAGGTTTTTGCTAAAAAGGGAGGCAAACTTCTTAACCTTAGCATATTAATATATATGATGATATTTTCGGTGCAATTTTTCTTTACTCTCGCAGCGCATCAAAATCGATCGTGCAGGGTTCGATGCTTAATCCTCTCCCTGGTAGATTAGCTTTGATTTTAGGGTCATCAAACTCAACAAATACCTCCAAGTTGTGGTAAGCTGCTCGTTCCCTATCGGTTCCCGCGACGAGCGGGCCACTTAATCCTTCGGATATAACACCAATAGCGCTAACACCGGTCATATAGTTTTAAAAGTTTATCGCACTACGCAGCTCTTGTTGAATTACAAGCTTTTATTCATAACAAGTCAACATCGATATAATATTATTATCAATACATATCAAATAAATGTATATCCCGAAAATACAAATGTTTACGTCTCTTAATGTTTGTTTGGATTTTAATATAAAAATAATTCTTAAGTAAAATAAATAAATAGTTTCTAAATTATAAAGTAAAGCAAAGAAAAAATATCATCTTCAAGAAATTAAAAAATAAAATAAACCAAAACAAATTAGTAAACTACTCTAGTGACATTTGCAAACGCCGAGCGCTATTAAAATGCTTTATTTGACGGTTTTAGTGGCGCTACCTCTCTTACGTAAACAGAACATATGCGTATCTCAATGAATTTTAACAAATAATTTTTTTATAAACAGAACAGACTGATTAGGCTAATGGTATTCAATACGAAATTACTCCCAGTGATTCTGAAGTTAATTGCTGAATACTCTTGTATTAATTTCATTTTATACTTATTTTTATTTTTACTGTATTTATGTATGTTACATATTTCTCTTTTCTTTCCTCACTATGAGTAAAAAAACATGCAACGGACGTGTTTTTGTTTATGGATTTCTGCAATGGTTAAAAATTATAACAAAGTCAAACACGGGAAATTTAGATACAAAATCGACCAAGTGCGTGTCGGGAAACGTGCGGGTTCGTTCGGGTTCCATATTTACCCGTCACAATATACAGACTTAAAAGCTGGATTTTTGTTTGATACTATGATCCTATTAATAGAGTTCACTGTTTAACGGCTAATAACGCCTAAGAGTCCACATAGGACGGTTACTAAGAATATTATGATTTTATATTTCCCTATATTTACATGGTTTATAAACATATATTTACCATCTTTTTTATAAAACTGAAAACCTTATCTAAATCATTCCCATTGAAAATTGTACGAAATTTTGGTTTTTACTTCCTAAAGTACATTTTAGAAGTCGGTAAACTAGTACTCGTTAACTTGTAAAGAAAGTACTTAACTTTGATAGTTCTCTTTTAATTTTGTTATACATAATACAGTCGTAAATTTTTTACATATCTAAAAATAACCATTTGCATGGAGAATTTGATTTTAACACTAATGAAAAAATGGTCTCGTCTAGTGAAATTTTTCGGTAGTCACTATGAGTACACACAGGACCCGTAAACATCCAGACGTTCAAGGAATTTTTTAATAACAAACAACAGAATAATTTCTTATTAGAAATACCAAATATAATTTTAAAAAGTGATTTATATATATATATATGTGCACTCTTATTATACAACGTAATATAAATATAATAGAGGCAATTTAAGCTTAGTGCTCGACTTCGATAAGTCAAAAGCAGATAGAGCACAACGCACATGCTTCGCATTATTGTAGAGTATAAGAACGTGCTCAATAGATGCACCTACATATAATCGACAAACATTATCCTCCTTCTAGAGAAGTTGAGTAAAATCACTTAATCGGTATTGTAATGCAAAATTCTTATATAAAAAAGGGAAAAATATGCAACTAAGTGATGACGTTTGATATGAAGGAATTTTTGCAAGTATTTGAAGTTCTACATAACGATTATTTATGAGCTGAATTAGGATTACGATTAAAAAGTCAATACTTTTGTTTATTTTAATTTAAAAAAAAATAAAGGAAAAGACGAAAATTTGTTTACGCCCTTGACGTCTTATTATTTTTTATAAAAAAAGTAATGAACCATTAGCAAATATTGAGGTGAAAGTATAGTTTTATAGGCGTATTTAACCGGCTCCACAACACAAAGGTTAATGTTTTAAAGAAGTCTGAATTGGGGGAGTCTCGGCAAAGTACATTTATAAAAATAAATATCTTAACTTAATGGGAATTTCAAAGAAATAATGCTGCTGGAGCTGAAAATAAACGTATAATATGATCGGTCTTTGAATTCAAACCCAAAAGAATAATAAAATAGCACGATGGAGCAAGCGATGGAGTAGAAGAACGCGAATTTTTAATTTTGAATTTTCGATTACAAAATTTTGAATATAGTTCATGCGTATATCAACACATATAGGTACGAGTGTCGATGTACACAACTGACTACTTGCAGGTACAAGTAGTCAGATTTTTGATACGATCTATGTAATGTAAGCCACAGTCTGAGAAGCCCATCACTATGTCGTTTTATACTAAAACCATTGAATAAAATTTGTTTAGCATATAAAGAAACAAAAGTTGTATCCAGGCAGCCTGTTACAGAGTTTTTCGTGTTGACAATTTAGGGATGTCATAACTTTTGTTTGATAAAGAAAACGAAAAAGTTACAGTGTGTTCCCAAATTTCTATCTTTTTTGTCATTCTGTTACACGTGAAGATTTCGCATTCAGCGGATTGGTGCTGAGAAAAACAAATAAATATACAAATTTACGTTAGAGGAGGGCGAACATTTTTAGGATTAAGCGTGATATTTTTTGACACAAAAAAGAACTTAGACGCAATCCTGTTTTATGTAATACTTCCACATGAATATAATTAAATGGCACTTAAAACAGACTAGAATCAACATTATTTAAAAAACGCACAAAGAACATTACTTTCTTTAAAAAAATATTTATAGACAACAAGTCACTTAATATCAAGCTATTATATAAATTTAATAACATCAAATGATCACAACAAATAAAATCTTTCATTATAGTTATTTTGTGTAAAGATTAAAAAAAAAATGGAACTTTTACACTTCGTTGTCTATTTTATACCTTCCATAGCCTTTCGATAGATTATACAAATCTAGTAGATTTTATGTGATTATTGGATTAATATAATGGTGTAATTTTTTTCTATCTTTGTGATTGACGACTTACACGAAGAATAAAAAAAAAACAACTTATCTTGACAGAATCAACACTTAAAACCGGATTCACACTCAGATTTGTTTATCATACATATGTAACAAATAGATCCAAGTGTGCATGGCGGCATATCAGTTGTATGTGTCCGGTCTACCAATCATACATCGAGAACACGAGCACGGACGGGGACAGTTTCGTTAGACAAAGTCATATATATACGGAATAAGTTACCTAAAAAAATATACAAGGATAGTATATACTTTGCTATTCCTCATCTTTAAACACGAATCAACGAATTTTAATTTAATACAAAATACAATGTATAATACCATAACTAGTCCTTAAATGAATTGGAATACTGAGGAACGGGTAACGAAACTATCTTACAATAAAAAAAGTTTTATCTGTCTGTTGTTTCAATTTGTCTTCCAATAAAAGAGGTATTAAGCGTTTCAAGAACGAGCGGGTAACCGACGTCGGTGGGCCCGCCCGCCCGCCGCGCGCCGGCCGCGGCGGGTCTCGAGCACGCGCCCCGGCCGCGCGCTCGCCGAGCCTCGGGTATCGAGTGTCTTCTGAGCAGTTCACCGAGTCAAAGCTTTGAAATTTGTAGCTTATAGTTTTAATGACACTCCAGAATTCGTAGCTTTAAGCCGAGTTGGAGACTTCATTTAGGGGCTCGGAGGGAGATAGGGTCGCTCTTCTATGCTCTCGGAGCCCGCCCTTCGAGGACCCCAAATCACATTACATACTAAAACAAAACATTTTAATGTTTTATCACGTAATTCAGAGAGTAATAGAAACTTCGGAATGAAAATGTCTATTGAATACTTGCAAGTTTATTTTTTGTTTCAAGCGACATAACTTAATAAATATATAATAAGGGATCGTAAATGCCATCTGAGCATTGTATAGTACATTTAGGAGTAGTACATTTCCATAGCACATTTGGGACATTTGCGTTGTATTAATATTTAGGGTATGAAAATACTGATACACAAATAAACGGAGCATGTAATAATTTAGATGCTTTCAATATAAGATATAACAAGGAAGGTTATATTTCGCCGGCTATCGCCTTAAGAATTTTTTTAAACTAACAAAAGAAACGTTTAATTATTCCTTTGTTTGTTTTCGTCATAGTCAGTGCTGTAATTAATAAAAGTTAAGAACAACAAAGATAAGCAGTTTCCGCTATTGCTTTATTTATTGCGGTATTAAATCTCAGTGTATGACATAAGTTAAAAAAAGTGAGTATTATAAACAACAGCAATATTTTCTAATTCACAAAAATCACTTTCGATACTTAGACTGTTTGTTGCGAGTATTAAACATTGCCAGAAAAACTTTTTTTTAAATCTTACACGATCGAGAACTAAGAATCTTACAAGATTATTGTCACTTTATCACTGTTTCAAAGGAGATAATACGTTAAAAGTATATACGTATTTCTTCATGTTTTATATCGATTATTTTGTTAATAATCTCGATCTCGGTCCCGTGCTGACCTGACCCGGTGTCGGTCCCGTGCTGACCTGACCCGGTGTCGGTCCGGTGCTGACCTGACCCGGTGTCGGTCCGGTGCTGACCTGACCCGGTGTCGGTCCGGTGCTGACCTGACCCGGTGTCGGTCCCGTGCTGACCTGACCCGGTGTCGGTCCGGTGCTGACCTGACCCGGTGTCGGTCCCGTGCTGACCTGACCCGGTGTCGGTCCAGTGCTGACCTGACCCGGTGTCGGTTCAGTGCTGACCTGACCCGGTGTCGGTCCCGTGCTGACCTGACCCGGTGTCGGTCCGGTGCTGACATGACCCGGTGTCGGTCCGGTGCTGACCTGACCCGGTGTCCGTCCCGCTGTCGATCCTGACTCTAATCGCATTCTCTGTTCTTATGCCAGTCCCGTTTTATATTTAGATCTGCTATAGACCCCTGTTTCGATTTGAGCAAACTCAGGATCAAAATAAACTATTCTCCAACTTTCGCAGAGTAATGTAGTTCGAGAATAGTTTATTTTGCTCCTGAGATCCATTATTCTGCCAAATCTTCTTTTTATTTTTATATGTATTCGAAAATATTTTTAAAATCGGTTTAACTAAGCCGATTCTGAACGCGAGCCGCGTCTTTGTATTTACTATCGTACAAATACGCGACTTCGCCAGCACGAACTAAACTAGCGTTAGTATGTTTTATTATTATTATTGTGTTTTTCATTAACGCCATATTCTGATACCATATTTTGCAATAAATTCTAATAGAGGTTAATCTTTAGGGTTCGAGCTATCTCTTTGGCAAATTTCATTAAATTGGTCTGTGACCTCGTCAAGGAAAAATATTAAATATACAGATGTCAGAACATATCTCATTTTTTTGAACTTTTGCTCTAAGATATTGACTCATTGATGCATATCTTCAAAATACTAGTTATCTCTCTGGTAAATTTCAATGAAATTGTTTAAACTATTAGGATGCTTATTAATCTCACAGAATACAAACACGTAATCACAAGCCGCTAGAAACACACACTCTGTGTTAATAAGAAAAGCTGGGCAAATTTAAAGGAAATTAGTCAAACTGAAAGGGGTCTTAGTAATTCTCAAGGAACCCTAAAATATATATTCTATGTACTTCAATGACTTACAACTATTTCCATACTATATTGAAATCGTTTAAACAATAAAGTTCCTTAGTAATTTCTAGGTATCCTAAAAAAGATCAAATACTTGATACTTTTTATTTTAGTTAACTTTCGTTTAAGTCTTCGTCTGATAGATACAGAATGAATTGCTACACCTTTTATATTGACTCACAACCTTGTGTCCATCATAGTCCCGATCCCGCTGTGTGCTAGAATTCGTCTCAATCTATATCCTCATTTTGATTCTGCTGCCGATATGAAACCTCGTCAACCTTTTATTCAATCCTAATGAATTGTCCCATTTTTAAAGGCTTTTCAGTTTCATTTAAAAATACTTAATTTTTCTGGAATAAATATAGCCCCGTAAAATCCTCTACTTTCGAGTGAAAGCCGCATCGTGATCGGTTCAGCAGTTCTAAAGATGCCCCGGAAAAACAGAAAAACATAATAGAAAAAGGTTGTTTTTTTTTTTGTATAAACCTTGCCCTGACAATTACGAGTACAACAAGATAGGGATCAGCGAAGTCAGTCAAGCCTGTAATATAATTACAGTCTGTAATATTATGTTGAGAAAGCGTCTGTTTTGTTTGTTTGTCCGGTTTACCTTCAAAAAAGCTGAATTGATTGGATTGAAGTAAAATTTAATAATTTTGCTTCTTTTTTAATGGACCTTCCATGAGTATGTATTTTTTTGTTTTCTTTGCGTGCCTAAGCCATTTAACCGATAAGTATGAAACTGGTGACTTGCGTAAACGGGAAGGTTCTAGAAAAAAAAAAAACTGAAAGCTGTATCTGTAACCTGTACATTTATACTATTGAACAGATTCTAATAATTTCTTCAACAATAAGAAACGTCCGGAGTAAAACGAACTATGTATTAACATTTCCTCTTGGCTTCATCTGAATATTTGTGATTTGTGCACTGTTCTCGAGTAATATAATCAAAATTTTATTTCGATAATGGAATTCGTTTTGCCTGCATTGAAATTGTAACTGTAAGTAGAATTCAAAATAGCGATTGGGGCCAAAATCGAGAAGGAGACCAAAGTTAAAATCGAGTATATGACCAAAACTAGAATGAAAAGCGTAAACGGAATTAGAATGAAGAACAGCACCGAGGTCAGAATTGAGAGCGGAATTTGAGATCAAAAGCGAGACCGTGATAGGGATTTAGAGAGAAATCGGTATTGAGAGCAGAACCGGGATCGATCGAAAACGGGATGACGATCAAGGCTTTGATCGAGAGCCTGGGCGATCGATGTACAAGATGGAGGAATCTATTTTGTATCCCAAGAAAAAAACTAGTTATTACATAATTAAATTAAAACAGATCCGGTGCCAACGATTAGCCAACGACGAGTCTGAGCGCGCGTGCGCAACGCCGATGCGACTCTAAACTGGAACTAACCACGAAATCGCCCGGCTTTTAAGCTTATCGCTGCCGGGCGCGGCACGATGAAAATTTAATTTTATTTAGTAGGTGTTAGGTGTTTTACGGCGTTTTACCGGCCGGCCTATCGCGCGGCAAAATTTGTATTTGAACGGTTAAACGAGTAGAATAATGGTCGTCCGCGAGCCGAACTCAATATTTACGGCGTCCTAAAGCAGCGCCCTCGGCCGCCGCTACGCCCACGGGAGCGCCTAAACCTCTTATCGATTTTCAGAGGCCGAGAGGGTTCATCTTCTAATTTGTGTTTGACCGACATTATTAAATGGATACGTGCCCGAAAACGGCCGAGTATGTATATTCGAATCGTTGTTAAGGCCTTTATTTAGAATAAGCCGGCATTCGAAGTCTTCGAGAGTTGTAAAATTGAATGTATAAACTTCTTCTCGTGTATTCTGTAATTATATACGCACATCCTAGCTTTTGCCCGTGGCCCTGTTCGCATGGGTAGAAAATATTTATCGTAATGATCTCGCCTAAGAATGCATTCTAAAAACTGCTCCTTTTCCTATTCTCAATTCTGATATTGACCTCGTTCTTGATTTAAAAATCTCTTTCTTATCCTCTCGCTCACGGTTTCCCTTTCCATCCCCCTCCAATTTTGTAACGGCGATTTCAGCTATCGCCGCGTAAGCCCGCACCTCGGGTTGCTTCTCTTCACGAGCGCAGGCTTCTGATTCAGCGGATTTCTTGCGGTGTGGCGGCGATTAATGATGGACAGCGTTTTCTTTCAGACTTCTTTATTCAGCCGAGCTTCACAATGTGACGGTTGCGATGCAACTGTGTCGGATGCACCACTCCCACTGCATTTTATAGGTGGTGCATCCGTTGCACATGTGAGTTGCATACATTTTAATTGGGGAGGCGTGGCCATGCACTTCATTTGCATATGCATTGGCGCCACTAGTGCCCGAGACACCGATTAGTGGCCGTGCCGTAATGACGGCCGCTTTCAAGGCCTATCATTGGTCCTCCCCACCAAAGCACAATTTCGTATGCAACTCACACGCAAATTACATTTCAATTGTTTAATTTATCAAACAAAAATTATTAAGCAAATAACAAATATTTCTCCTTAAAACTAGTCCCTACCCGGGTATTAAAAACTATACAAAAAAACTCTTTAATAAAACACACACAAAATAAATATCAATTACACATAATTCTTTATCAAGTCCGTATAAGACACAATACAATCTTTCAATTTACATTAGTTGCGCGGCTGTCCGTAACAAATTTCGTGTCTCCTTTCCTCTTTTCCTTTTTATTTTAATCCTAATTTTTCCTAAGCCATTTAGCTATTTCTATGATGAATTTCATTAAAATTCGTATCAGGAATTGAGCCATTAAAACGTACCAGCACAAACAGATGCAGTTAATTTTGTATCAATAATATTCGGTGAATATAAATTGTTTTATCCGGCGGAGATATAATCGGTCAATATAATGAGTTCCGTTCTAATTGCCAGTAATTAAAAAACTCAATATTCTAGTAATTCACAACTTTAGAAAAGCACTTGTAAGTAAATTTTTAGAAAAAATGTATTTAGTGTAGTTAGTACTGCAGCTCATCTAATCGAACTTTTGATTTTGTGAACGATAGCGGAACCTCCATTTTCAGAGTTTTATTTAAAAAAATAACTTCATTTAATTATGCACATTTATTTATACTTTAGCGTTACAAAAATAACGGGCGAAGTCGTTCCGAACGCTGTCCGAGACGGCGCCTCGGGGCCGGCGCGCGCCGATATTAGCTGTCAGCGTTCACCCGGGATTAAACGGGTGTAATATCGTACCGCTTTCGTTCTTTATTCTTTCAGAATAAAAATTTAATAAAGCTATTTAAGCAGATTAAGCTCACCGCCGCCGGGTCACCGGGCGCTACCTCCGTTGCGGTCTCGCCTAAAGAAGCTTTATTACAGGCCTAGGGAGGTGTCGGCAGGATCCCGCCGCCGCCCTCGCTACGGTCGCTGTTAAAAATTAAGCTAATCGTTTTTCAGGAAAAACGGTAGCGGATGTGTTTGCGGCTTCTGCGGTTTTTGGATCAGAAGGTAATAAGTTTGATTTCAGGTGATCAAGGTAAATTGAACAATGAAGTTTGTGACTTTAGGTAATCGCACCCTCGCTCCGTTTTTAAGAAACCACTGAAGACGTGAAGGAGCTTCTATTCTTTAAAGATGACCTGCTACTGCTTATATTTTTCAGTTTGATGTTTATATTCTTCTCTTTAGTGTCGTCGATGCGTCATGTGACCAAAACGCGAGGTACTACAAAATCGAGATTAAACCAGTAATAGACACATCAATGTTCGGTTGGTAACCGGGAACAGACGTAACCATTATCTATTCACTATTGACTCTTGAAAATTTATAATATATGAAAAGATAGTATCATCAGCATAAATGGATTTCTGCAATTTGAAAAACCTATAATATGTCCTAAGTGTATTACCAACCTAGAAGCGATCTCGCAATGTTCTTAATTTATTAACGGCAAGCGCATCGTTACGCCCTGTATCTACTACAACGTATAACGCACTTCCTGTATCGACTTTTAATACCGAGTACGAGCATAAAACGCGGACGACAACAATATTTCACGAGTTGTCAGACGCAGGTTGTTACAGCGGACTTCTCGGTGCATCAGGCGGCGGGCGCCTGCGCACCGGACGGCGCGTCTCCGGTCCGAGCGCCGGCGTCTTCACTGGAGATTTCATGTTTCACAAAATAAACTTCTGCGTGAGCCAGCTGATTTTTGTAGGTTATATGTTATTGTAAAGAAAATGATATTTAATAATAATTAATTCAGTTTTTTTTTAATATTATAAGTGTCGATGCACTATAAAAATGGGTACGTGGAATTTTTACTTAAGGTTTTCTGTTAAGGTTTACTAAAGGTTTCTGTTTTTAAACTGTGGGTAATATTACTATTAAATTGAAAACCATATTAAAATTTAATAGTATAGCTCGGAATCACCTATACTATTAAATTGTAGCATGACTGAAATAGAGATCACTCGATTTAAAAAATAATGGATTCCACTCCACGTCTACACAAGCGGAGACGCGGACATAGATAGTTTGTGTTTTCTTATTTATAGCATTTTAGACTGGTAAATGAGTAGGTGGTCATCGCCGCCCATGGACACTCGCAACCTCAGAGGAGTCATCGGTGTGTTGTCGGTATCTTGGGAAAGAATAGGATATCTGATGGAAAAGGGAGTAAAGTGATGGAGGGGAAGTGTGCAATCGGAATTTATATTCATCGGAAAAAAGACAACAGCGGACGCTATCACTTCACGTCTGTATTCTGTGAGATCGTCTGTATTCATTTTTGTGCTGCTCAAGTTGACCACAGTATTACCGTACCATCTTGTTATTTTTTTTAATTATAAGTTATTACTAAACGAATTTATAAACATCTCGCAGATCGCTATCTTTATAGCGGTCTATGAGACCGCACCTCCGTAGTAGTGTAACAAGACCG
Organism: Eumeta japonica; assembly: GCA_005406025.1. Lineage (NCBI taxonomy): Eukaryota > Metazoa > Arthropoda > Insecta > Lepidoptera > Psychidae > Eumeta > Eumeta japonica. The sequence goes on from BGZK01001306.1 coordinate 151,917, forward strand.
TAACGTCCACAGCCGGCACGCGCTCTAAATAATTCGATTTCGTCTCGTTACGGCTCACTGATTAACGCCGAAGGGTTATTTTTCGCCACGACGTTATCCAAATGGGCGATATGAACAAATCCTTTTACCAATTTTGGGCTTAAACGATAAGGACAATGTCACATGACCGACGCCCGCGTCGCCGGAGCGACGTCGGCGCGGGCCCATTTGTGCAGTCGCCTCGTCAGAGCGTGTCAAGCTAGTCACAGTCGTACGACGGCCGCGAATTCAGCGAGATGTTTGCAGTGTGTGGTTGTACAGTAAATAGTCCTTTCTAAAACAATAAATGTTCATGGAGTTTAAGGGTTTATTTAAAGTAGTAGGTAATTTAATAATGAATTTAATTCTACATTTTTACTTTTAATTTAATTAAATTTTTAAAGTTTTTGTAAATACATTTAATATTGAAAAACATGAAAATAAGCATTTCAAAGAAAACGGAAAGTACTTAAGGTCTGAAAACCCCCGTAACATCCTTCTGTAAGAGTAATGTTTGTTTTCTTTCTTTCGCTCTTTCTCATCTTACGATATTTCCGGTTTCTCTTCTCAATAATATTAAAATAACTTTTCGTATCGCACTTACCTTTACTTTAGTTTTTTTTATAAAAGCCTTTTCACGTGATTCCATTGATAGAGTAAATAATATAACGAGCTGGAGACATCAAAGCGTCCCGAAGGCTTTGAGTGATATCCTCTATTCTATTGAATTACGAGGGCGGGAAAAGTTACAACATGCTTCGGTAAATAGATATACTTGAAAAATAAACGTAAAATATTATTAAAATACTCAATTCAGTCATAAAAGCTTTCATTTATTACATTAAGGACCTTTTCTAGTTTGGCGGAGTCGCATAACAGTGGACGAGAATCGTACAGAGTCGAGGAATCTACGGAATCGGGGATATTTAAAACGCAGAGAAGAACTTTGTTTTGGTTTATGACACGCAGCATCCTGTTCTACAAACGTGATAAGCATGCCGATTATCTTAAAATAAGAGCGCAGCTGTGAGGGCACGCTGTATGTTGCGACTTAGTGAAGTTGCTAAGCGAAAAAGGGCAGTACCGCAAAATAGCTCAGGGACTAAAAAGGTTTCTAAAGTTGAACAAATTTGATACGAAGACGACGCGACCGCGACGGATAGCTGCAAAGCGCCGCCGACGGGCCTTAGCCGGCGCCGTTTGTCACCAGACACGAGATTGCGGATTAAGCCAGAAATATTCGGGCCATCAGCGGGAAAACGCCGTGCGGCGCCCGCCGTACGCCGTGCGGCCGCCGGTAGCGCCGGCTCCATTAACCACCGGAGCGACGCGAGCATCGTCTTGGAGATGGACAGGCAAACTAACTTTGTTGCTTTAGGACTATGCTTACGCCAGCGAAATTATTTGTCGAGTTATTAGTTATGTTAGGAAATTGGGGAACTAAAGTTAATTTATAAGCATATTCCATTTCATCGATAATACGGCCCTAGAACTAACAGGAATTCTTGTCGCATTATCTTACATAGTTCATCGATGCACAAACGGTTCACCGACACGTTGTATCTCGGCGACAATGACACCCAGAAATTCACATGGTTAAACAAGTGCATTTATTGTTAACTGACTGATGTTATTAGTGATACAACTATAAATATGTGGTATGGTGGTTTTGAACCTTCTCTTCTTAAATTAGAAGCGAGCGTGCTACCTGATAAGCGAAATATGTTGTTTACATCTATTTCGCCAGGTTCTGCTGTGTTTCTTTACGCACAGAACTTCTGTAATCGAAGAAGAACGAATTACAAACATGATTTGCTCAATGACCTCTATCTGGTTTGTACCACATACGACTTGAATGATTCCACGAACCACTCCGCCAACCCATCGGTAATGTTTTGGGGTAAAGCTTTATTTTAAAATTGTGAAAAATAGTGAAAATAAAAATATTTAGCTTCACTATTTTTCACAATTTTTATTAGTAGCCACGCGAGACAAATAATCCGGATTTAATCTGTTGAATTGCATAGTCAAACCCACTCGATGTAATTGACCAACAGTCCAAAAGCTTTACTATCATTTTTGGTATTCCATACTTCGGTCTTTATCATAGATTGACAAAACAAACGTAATCGCAAATAGAATAATACCGACAGCTAAAAATATTGGTGTAAAGAGTTAGTTCAATTGACAAATTAATTGATTCTTTTTTATAATCCATGCCTGACTCTGAATTCTTTAATGCTTTTTGTAAAATATATTTAGTTGATTCTTCTTTATCTGTATTTTCATGATTTTTTTGTGCAAATTTTGAAGGCCATATTTTTAAGCGAAACATCCTGTTCTCTAGTATTGCTCTCGTTTAATAACTAAAACATTATTAGGTATACAAATAAGTTTCCGCCGCTTTTTGTCAATAAAACAATATTTATTGTGAAAGAACGTAATTTAATTTTAATCGAAGTATTGTCCATCACTAGCAACTACTTTTTTTCATCTTTCAGACAGCGTTCGGATTTCAAATCTGAAGAACTCCTTATCTTTTGAGGTTATCCACGAACCAATCCAATTTTTGGTATCTTCATATGATGAGAACCGCTGCTCTGACAGAGCATGTGCCATTGACCGGAACAGATGATAGTCGGACGGCGCAGTGTCTGGTGAATACGGCGGGTGGGGTAGTACTTCCTAATCAAGTGTTTTCGAATAGTTTTCACTAGAACTGCTACATGTGAACGAGCATTTGTCTTCTACGTCAAATTCGCCGTTTTTTAACTTTTGAAACCACTCACGACGTGTTCTCTCACTCAAGACAGTCTCATTATATATGCTTCTTAAATTTAAAGTTCCCGCAAATGACGCTTATTTGGCTCAAAATTAGACACTTTCGGAAAAAAAAATTGCGATGCTAATATAAAGTTAATAATATGATAGGGTTATGTTGTTCTGAATGAGCAAACTAATTATCAAGCCGGTTATCATTCGTGAATTCTAACGTAAGCCTCCTGCCATGCCATCTCTCTCAAAACCACGGAAACTTATTTGTACTCCTAATGTATATCCAGTAGATACAACGACATGTTTGATATAAAAAAAATATGAAGGAATTTGTTCTACATCCGCCCAGGTGAAGATACAGGTACAGCTAGTTAGCAACTAAATGTTTATCTATAGCTTATTGTCAAACAAAATACAAAGATGTTGCTCGATATAAAAAAAGGCAGAACTCATTCCGTGTCCACACGGGCCGAATTCGTAATTAGATACCAAATGTAGCTGTCATACGTTACTTTGTTCCGTGAAAGCATTTGAGTCACTTCTAAGTTGTAAATCACAAAATATGTCTTAAGTATTTTTACTTTAAAATTAAACTGAATTCTATGTCTAAAACGATTGTCGATCCTTTCTGACCGAAGTGTCTCGTTCACGAGCCACTTCATGGGTTTAGATTTAAGAACTGTTCATTATTCATGGAACACGCTAAAAGCTCAATGACTGCTATTTACTGCCTGGGCACAATCTAATCAGTCACGTCACATGACGGGATGACATTCCGAGCGTGCGTGTTCGGAACATATTAATTGGCTCGCGGCGGGAATACCCGGCGCTCCGACAAAGCACGAACTTGCAAAGTGTCACCGTGTTAGGTAATCCCGGTGAATCGGCTCGATGTTTCACGATTTAATGACATGGACTCCGCCCGTATCGTCGCTTACAGCGATTCTTTATAAATAAACAAGCATCATGTATCAATCGAAAGAAAATTGAGATCTTCTCATTGCACCAGTTCTACTGTACTAGTTTCCGAATCAGCTATTAATTCAACTCCATTCCAGTTCCGTTGCCGATTCGATTCGATTGCGCACGGAACTGTATTGTTTTCTGATGACACTACTTTACTTTTTAAGTTTAATAGACAACAACCAGCTTTTGACGAAGTAAACAGTACCATCTTTGTAATAGTTGAGTGGTTCAGTATTAATAACCTTCTTCTCAATTAAAATAAAACAAAACTTGTTTAATTTTCCTTGACTAGTGCTAAACCGGTCAACGGCAACGTAATGGTCAAGAACGGGCTGCTTTATATTGTGGACACAAACTTATTCCTTGGTTTCACTTTATGTGCTAAACTGCGTTGAAATTCTCCTATTACTAGATTGGCGAAAAGGCTTAGTTCTGCAGCATACGCAGTGAAAATAATTCGGCGACTTACAGATGAAAGCACCGCGAGACTAGTTTATTTCAGTATTTTTCATAATTTCATGATCTATGGAATTTTGTTATGGGGTCACGCAGTAGATATTAACAATATTTTCGTGCTGCAGAAGCGAGCTATTCCTGCTGTTTATGATTTTTAGAATTGTTCCAAAAAAGGGTCGATATCCATAACATTAACACAAGACAAAAAGGATTTTGCTGCTCATAAAACCCGTCTAAGCAAAGTTAATAAACCGTTTAAGAGGCAATGTGTGCGCTTTTATAATAAGATCCCAGCTGAAATTCAAAATTTTCAACTTTATGAATTTAAGAGTTTGGTTATATGGCAAGGGCTATTGTACCGAATGTATTAATGAAAAAAACCCATGGGATGGAACTGCTCAGCTATTTGGTTACTTCATATTATTAATAAGTGTTGTACTAAATAATTAATTATTCAATATTTTGTATCGATGAGTAAAAAAGAACAAATCTTGAGTTTCTTGTTCATTTTTCTAATGGTGAATCAGCATTTGGAATGGGTGGTAATTTTAATGTCGAAAACAGTTGTTTATGGCTCATTTCAAGTGTAATTTCTATTAGCTACGAAATAAAGATATTTATGATTGATTGATTGATTTTTAATTCTGGTTTTCATCCCGCCCCCGATATGCAGCCCGACCTCCATCTCCATGTCGATCTCCATAACCTTTATGCTATTAAATTGTAATATCGAATGACTACAACCATATGGTCGAGAGCACTGTAAATAATTAATAAAGATAACTTAAATTTAAAGGTTATAGATTTAATATTATAAATATGTAATGTAAACTCTCTGAAACAAATTCTTATATTATGCAAAACCTTTCATCCGTACATATTATAAATTGAGGTCCTTCGTCTGTGAAGATAATTCTCTAAAACCACCACAGCCATTTTGATACAGTTTTCACTAAAGCCAGACTAATTCACTAGAAAGTTTTTACGTATTAATGTATAAGGTACTTTATTATAGATATTAAGTTAGTGTATGCGAAAATGAATATATAAAAGGTTGCGGATGAAATTGGAAGTAGATACGGAACGAGTTTTTTCCTGTCAAATACCGTGGAAAATTTTGGGTAAGTGTCAAAAGATCTTCTGTGCTTTCGTAGATACGGGAAAACTTATGATAGAGTAGAGAAGAATAATCTGTAGAAAGCCTTCTCCAAACGTAGTGTGAGTAGCGGATCGATAAGGACACTGCAACCTGTATTCGAAGGAGCCAGTGTATGCGTTTAAATACACGAGTCATTAGAAATTATTTGTTTTTTCGATTCAATAAAAGAATAAATAAACATTTAAATATCAAATAATTTTAATTCGTTCCATTCCTAGCTCAGCTGCGAATATTGTCGGTGAGAGTCGACTTAATTAAGGGAGATGACCTCTTTGAGTCCCCGGCCGACTGCGGTGTCGACGTTTGATCCCAGAGCTCCCGGTAGAGATTCTCAAAGAAAGATGTTAATTTCGAATTCAGCGGAGATTAAGGGAGTCATCGGCTCGTCGCTGGGGGCCTGAGAGAGAGCCCGAGGAGCTCGCACTGCTATGTCATGGTTTCACTGTTCTAGATTTTTTCTAAAATATCAGGTCTATTACGAATAGAAAATTTTTCACATTTCTTAAGGAATTAAATGTTTGCTATACTTTTCTTTTATAAGTTAAATATTTGATTAATAGATAATTAATCTACAAAGCGATTTTGATTTAAATTTAAACTTCGATTAAAATTTAATTCAAAGGGTATAAGCAAGGACATATTTTTAAGTTATCAGTGAATTTGCTTTGATGACGTTTGACTTACATAGTGCATGGTTTTCAAATTATTCTAAAATTATGTGAAATATTTTAGCAACTGGTAATGCATATTTAGAAAAATATATATTGAAGTGCTTGCTTGCGCGATTTCTAAAAGGCAAACCAGTAGGCGAGGCACCAGAGAGCTGACGCTCAACATCGCCCGCGGCCACCCGCAACCTCCGAGGAGACGCCGGTTTGTGGCCGATCTCTCGGAAAGAAGTATGCTTCTTTCTCGAAAAGTCCTTCGTGCCAGTGACAGAAGGAGGGGTGGGCGGCCAGAATTCTTACTAACCGAATGAAAAATGAAGCTGATATTTCACGTCTTGACATGTGAGAGAGTGGTATTTCACCGATCGAACCAGCCTATTTTCATGTCGCAGCAGAGTTGACCAAACCACGGTCCTTCTACAATAAGCTTTCAATGCTCTCGTTAATACACCGCAAGTATTTGTATATATGTTTAATTAATTTTTGATGTTTCAAAATTGGTTTGATCTACTTATTTCCCTAAAACTTAGGTTTAAATTTATTGCATTTACTTTTTAAATAAAAATGAAACTAGAGGTCCTCATGAACATGTTAATACAGTGTTAACCTTTTCTTCAATGTTTTGTTTGGAGATTTTGTTTAAATGCACAATCTCATATTAATTAAGACGAGATTTTCAAAAAAGATGATCCAAGGCTCGTTAATTTTTAAGAGACAAGTAGATTATTTTATTTTCAGTGAAAAAGATCAATCAATGGATTTAAAAAGAAAGACGAATATTATACATAATTTTACCAAAAATGACTGGCTATGGAGATAATTTACGTTTTTAAATCCATTAAAAGATTCGAAATTCACTTTGCACAATAAAACAATAACCTTCGATTGTAACACAGCAACCTCTGAATATCGACGCGTTTCTACCACAAATCACTACAGTGATCGTAGTCGAGGCACAATAATGATTGTAGTTTGACAATTACTTCCTAAATTCGGGGCCCGACGCCACCAGGAAACTATAAACTGCCTAAAGGCGACGCAGACATCCGGCGGTGGCTGCGCGGGGCGAGGGCGGGGGAGGAGGGAGGACAACGTGACATCCGCAGGAGGAATGGCTACTTGCACGACACGACATGCATTCACGGAAAAATATTGTCGGTTCAAGGCAGAAGAGCGGGCGTAGTTTTCGACAGTTTGCAAAGTGCCAATTAGTTTCACGTACGGCGCGCGGAAAGCAAACCCCTGCGCGGCCGCACGGCCGAGCGAACGGCGCGCGACTTCGGGGGCGCGACGACGAATGTGCATACATTCAGATGACTATTTCTGTTTTTTTCTCGCCTCTCTACGCCTTAAGGTTTTGGATGTAACGGCATTAACACCGAGTCCAGTTTCTGCCGGTGGCGCTACGGGCAGCAAATGGACTACGTACGGACTTACTTACTCGCTACAATCTGAAAGTGACGACAAATAGATACGTTGAAAATGAAATAATCATTTTTTAAAGTGAAACCTTTTTTTTCCATAAGAGAAAACTTATCCAAGTAATTAACGAAATGAATACTGAACTAATGGAAATAGAGTAACTGAAAATATTAAATAATCATTCTAATATTCTGCTCCTTTTAACCCTAAAGCGAGTCAATCCTTTAGGGTTAAAAGCTTCAGAGTACTTATCCCGTGGCCGACTATCTACCGAGAAATACTCGAGGAGTGCGGACGAGCAGACCATCGGGCTCCTAAAGCCAAGTCAGTGCGGTCGGCCGCCCACAAAGGCGGCGGCGTAATGGACACCTCTGCCTGTCCTTCGGCGGGGGCGCGGCCCACGCCCACCGCATGATCGCTTTTACGTTATTGCACGCTAACGATATTGCTACGACGACCGATCGTATGTGGAAACGTTTCGATGTATTCGAATTTATTAATTGGTGAATTGAAAATTACGATTCGCATATGAATGACGGAATCGGTTCTGTTCTTAATAAGTAACGGTAATAAAAGCATACCGACGAGCTCGTCAGTCGCGCCTTCGTGTTCCCTTCGTCCCCTAGCCTATATTTCTTTTGCTGCCGGTCCTAATACTTTCACTTTGGTGTATCGCGTTTTCGATTCTCTTAACGACTGCGCCGACCGCCGCGAGCGCCAGTGTGCGATAACTTTCTTGTTAGTTTTGGATACGGTCGATAGTATTTTTTTATGGTAGAGAAGTCGAATGAGCTCACGAGTCAGTCTGTTGAAGGTGGCCACCGCCGCATGTGGTCGTGCGCGACATCAAACGCGTGATCCTAATTAATAAAATACATCCACAGCGGTTTAAAATGAAAGTTTTAATTTTTTACTGTAACGAAATTTTTATTCTACTGGGAAATATGAGGTTTTTATCGATACCAGTAAAAACCTGTAGCGGAGTGACGTCAGCAGAAACCCGCTAACGAACTAGTGCGCTCACTAATTGAGTGGCTCCATTGCGGTGTAAAGAGGGGCGGGGGGCGCGCGGGGCGCGCGGGTGTGTTGGAATTTCCTGACGTCCTCTTTGGGATTGCATAGAGTTATGAAATGATACAAAAGATTAGAATTCTTTTGTATGATTTCGTTTTTTGCCTTTCTCATATTCATTCCAGTTCGATAAAGGCAAATAGCTTATATTAGCCTGACAGTTAGCTTAAAAGTAACTCTAATATCTCTACCATGCACAATTATTTATTTTAAAATAAATATGTCTTCTTCCAGAGTTATTTCAAAATTTTCATGATATACGTTTGATAAATTCACATTAATTCTTAACAAGCAATGAATTAAAATTCATATGCAGATTAAAGTTTGTTCAAATTTGAAAAGTCTGTTCAAAAATGGATTTCTAAAGGTTTTCAAATGGTTTTATAAAGGGATTTCCTTTTTCAACAAAAATTGATAAAAATAGAGAAACTCTATTTTTGGTAATTCACAATCGAGCTCCATTTTAAACTATGCAAGTAATGTAGCTGATTATTTACTTATTAACAAAAGATATTAGCCGAATAACTTATTAACGAAAGTTAAAAACTGCTTCGGTAGGCAATTATTGAGGTATTGGTTGTCGAATATTATTGGATGTTCATGGGCTTCTGCCACTACGGTCTTTGTTTTTGTTGGATTTATTGTTAAACCTGCTTTCCTGCTTTTATTTTCTATTTACTGCAATTTTGTTTGTACTGTATCTGGTTTCTCTGCAAATATCAAAATATCATCAACTAATTTTAGATCATTTAAGTTAGTTCTTTTTACATTTATTCCAAAATATTTCCAGTTTATATTTCTAAATTTATTTTGTAACTCGGATATGAAAAGCTTTGGAAAAAGTGGATCACCTTACTTAACACCCCCCATGGATACTAAATTCTTCTCTTTACTGTTCTAGTTGCTGTTAAGTTTTATACATCCTTTTCATAATTTTTATATATTTTCTTTCTATATTCTGGTTTTCTAGCGTCTTGCACATATAGTTATGTCATAGAGAATCAAATGCCTTATTGTAGTTAACGAATGCCATATAGAGGTGCTCCACATGCTCATTAAGTATATTCGATGATTTGAATATGATCGATGGTAGAATAATCGAAGCGAAACCTCGCTTGTTCTTTTGGGTGGGTTTCGTAAAGATATTTCAATATTCGACCAAGAAATATTTTACAAAATAATTTGTATAAATATCCTATGAATATTAGGATTTGGAACCGTAAAAATATCACTATTTGTGATATTTTGACGGTTGTCATTTCATTTCTCAAACATTATGTTTCTGGCAGATATCTGGTGCCTTCTCCAGAAAATTATATTTCTCTTGCAGTGGTTTGCAATTTTTGGTTTCTCCTAACTCATTTTCTAAGTTTTTTATCGCCTATATCATTAAGGGTATTTAGTAACAAAGCCGATGTTATTATCACATTTTTGGCTGACGTAGTAATAAATTCTCTTGATTTATTATTTTCAATTCATATAACTCCTCTTACGATTTTGTAATCGTATTAAAGTTTAACTTATTTACTACATCCCCAAATATTTTTTCCTTGTCAGGATGAAGTCCATTTAATATTTATCTATCTTTTTGCAGATAACCATGTCCACTTTCTAGTCATTTTTATTTGTAGAAGCTGTTGATTATTTAAACATTGTTTGCAAAAGACAATTCTACTAGTTGCTGTCCATTATCATTTCTTTCTCCTTTGCTGTATGTAATTCGTCTGCTGTAATTCGTCTTTAAATGGTTTTCTGTCTACTTTGGCATTAAGATCTTTCATCAGACTTAAGTTTTTCTTCGTCTTTTTCATTGATTCTGATAGATTTTTGTAGAATTTATATTTCGATGTCTTTGTGTCGTGTTCTTGGAGTTCAAGGATTTAAATAATTAACGATGGTTTTTTAAATTAGACAACTCTATATTGAGTGTTGTGATTTTGTCTAACATTTTTTGTAAACTGATTATTTTGTCAGATATTTTTTAATTAGAAACCCATTTCGTACACGCTTTGTTTTTCTTCATATAAGTAAAAAAGGTATTCGTTATATTCTCATATTTCTTCTTCCATTCTTTTTACTTCAGAAAGTGCAATGCATCCCATTTCATAAAAGTTATGGTTTCTTCCAAATTTTAAAATCTGGAGTCTGTCATTAACATTCTCCACTTTAATGCAAGGTGCATTTTATCTTTCCTTTTTTGGCTTAGTGATATATTTTTGGGGGGTGGTGGTCTGGCAATTCCACGGGCACCAGCCGGATTGTGATTGTTATGCCGCAAGTTGCCGATATTTAGTTGCTACTCGCTTTTGTTCGGTTTTATATTACATGTATTAGAAAAATAGTTCGATTTGGGTACCATCAAAAGTCCAACGCATTCTTTATGATTTCTTTTATTCCTGATGTGTTGCCCATTAACTTTTTGATCTGCTTTTGATTTTCCACCGTGGATAATGAGTCTTTTTTTCTTATTGCTTCGTCTTGATTTCTCTTTTAACTTTCTATTGATCATATTTTTATCCACGCAAAGATTCCTTTCGCACGTTCTTCTATAAGTTTAGATTTAAGTTCTCTTCTTTTTCTAGAATTTCATTAGGATTAGGACATTAGAATTTCTAGAATTTCCTATTCAAAGTTTCTTTTTGTTATAATAGCTTGTTTTCCATTTGTTATGAAAAACAATAAGAACAGGCGATACTTTGTTTTTCTTTGAGTCCAATACGGTGTCTTTTTGATACATTATTTGTTCTAAGGTGACTTTTAAATCAGATTTAACTATTTGTTGCACTCTTTGAAACAAGTCTGAAAGATATATTTCTTTTCTTCGGAAATGATCGGATATGATTCATTTTCTTTTTTTTCTCTAAATATTCAATCTTTTTTTTTCCAAAAATCCCATATTGCATTTTAAAATTTTGTTATCTTCAATCACTGGCTATAATTTTTTATTCATTTTTCAAATATATTTTTTTGTTTATTCCTTTCTATATTAACTTTTTTGAAAAGCATTTAGAATTAATTCCATGTTTTTTTTTCTTGGTATTTTCCTTCTTTATATGCTGGGTTGGCGTTTGATGGCACTTGAATATTACTCAGATCATTTTATAGTATGCCTTTAATATTTTTATTCACTTTAGTGCTTCGCGTCACTAGATATTTTCGTTTGTTACGGTAGTTAACACTAGTGTTGATAAACCAGTATTTCACAATAATTTTCAACGAACGCGTTGTAGGTGATGTTTACTGTTTGGCTACCGGAAGCAAATATGTCTACTTAATTATTAATAATATGTCTACCTCTCTCGTAAACGTCAAGGCTTTACTATTACTATAAAGTCCTCATGCGTCTACTATTACTTCAATAGGTATAGTATGTTCACTGCTGCTAAACACAATATATTGCAATTGCTACTTTCATATACATCAAGCTGTAATAAATTTACGAGTTCCACCAGTACCGGATTTACACTTTCTCAAGTGTATATCCCACTTTACTTTGCGCCGTCCATTCCACCTTCTTACTTAATCTTCTAACTTAAGTTGTATTTATTTTCTAAGCCTTTATTACATAACAAACAATTTTAAATATTAAAATTGATAGCTAAGGTATGTGTTGATAAGTAAAACAAATTAGGAATTTGGAGTGGCAAATATTATCTCGTAAGGACGAGAGGGTGCATGAGAAATTATGGTATTCACCACTCCCTTTTTTTGCGGATATATTATTCATTTAAATGGACTGTATTTGCAGCCAAGTACACTGGTGTATTCAACATACAATTCAGATTAGATATATAAGAACAATTTTAGAGCACAATGCAGGATATCGTCTCGAGGAATTAAATTGCACGTGCCTGTAGACCGCAGAGTATAGCAATGCCTCGGCTTCTTCCAAGTCCTCACCAGCGCCTAGTAGATTTAAATTAAACGGAGCAAACGCGTGTATGTCCGGCACGGTTGACCGTTATCGTTCAAGTGCGGGCGGTATCAAAGTAACGTGCGGAGCGTAATATGGGAAGAAATGGACACTGAAAATCTAAGCTGTTTGCAAAAAAACAAACACAGTGACTTGGCGCATACAGAATTAGTCATATAATAAAGGCGAAAAATAAATAAAGAGTTACACTTCTTTACGGGGTCTTTATGGCGAAATTTTTATTTAATGGCGAAATATTACAATATCGTCATAGTTTATGGTGTTCATTATCTCTCCACCTCCATGTAAAAATATAATTTTTTCTTAAGGTAATGGAGATCTCTGATAAGAGGTCTATATAACATATTTTAGTTCAAGTATGTGTTAGTGTATATATAAGTGTACACAAATTAGTACCACAAAAATTTAAAACAAATGCTATTAAAATGTTTTTCTTTTATTTTTGGGCCCATTATTCATTCTGATATGCGGCCGCATTGAGCTCAATTATAAACACGGGAAATTAAGTTATAAACACAACCTGAAATTATGTCATATATGAAGGGTGTTTCGTAAAAAAGCGATATAAAATGATTATGTACTTACCCTTTTAAAAATTGCTTAAGACCGTCACTAAGCTGTCACATAGCACTGTCTAAGAATTATTTTGACCAACAACACTTTATAAAAGTGAAATCAGGTTTTTTTTTAATGAAAGAAACTATGTGTATTTAGCTTTTGTTTCGGAAATGTTTATATTTAGATAGTTAGATAAAATATGTATATTATGTGTATTGAATAATTATTCTTTTATAAAATAAAAAAGCAATACGAAACACCTTCAAATTTAAAATTGCGTTTTAACTAAGTTATTCCACGCTTAAAATAATATTCAATTTATTAAAACCACGATGGAGATAAGCGTGGATTTTTTTTTCAAAATATGAAAACCAGGTATCTCAGCTATTCCGTCATTTTGAAAACGAAAAATTTATGCATCTAGTGCATTGTCACAAAGTTTTTATCGCAAGTAAAGCCTCCTCATTCACGCATTCACTCAACCTACAATCCCTCTCTTCTCCCTGTATTATTATAAAAATATTGTTTGTGTATATTTTCCATAAATCGAGCGCGTCGTGATCGGAATCTCAAGTGCAGGGTTTTGTTTTTTTTTTTTACTTATTTTCGACTTAATTGTTGTCATTATAGTGACGTCTCTATTGGCCCTCCGTGCTAGCATTGTTATTTACCTTGTAACTTCTCAGATTAGAATTTTAAGGATAACTTTGTTTTTACATTAGATCAAATTTATGTAGTTTATATTCTAGCCCAAGCTAAGCTCTATCTAACCCTGAAAAATGCATTGAAATCAGTTAACAAATTTCAGAGATATTGTTACATTAAAATTTAAATATTGTATTTTTCTCTTATATTACCGTTATTTTATCGTTCTCTCTCCATTATTATACAGATTTCATCAATGTGTAATCACGCCGGGTTCCACTACTTTATTGTATGTATAGATTAAAATGTGGTCGAATACCGGGTAAATAATATTATGATTAAGACTTTTGATTAATTGAGTAAATAGTTAAATACATATATTTAGTAAGCTTACAACGCTATGCAATCGGGTTTTCGATTGCGAGAATCGATTAGAAATCATAAGATGATTCCGATTTTTTTAATTATGATACTAAGTGTTTTTGTTTACGCACGCGCTCTCGTCTTGGGTCAGGAATACCTGGATTTTTTAATAAACAGCACAACGACACTTTTCGGTTTCTAAAATTTTGATGTTGCTACCAACCACAGATAACAAATGTAGTATAGGATAATTGCTAGATCGCAACGGAAACCTACAGCGAAGAAGTCGAGTACTGACCCAAACGAGTTTTAATAGACAGGAAACTGGATCGATCCATAAGGGACTTGTGGCTTGATTAACTGATTAACTAGATTGAGTGTTAGTTCATTTCAAGCGACTGTTTTCTAAGACGAGCCGCTTCTACGGGCGCTGAGGCCCGTGTGACCAGTTGGGGAGTTCAGTACCGAACATCACGCACGTTCTCGTAGGTCCGGTGGAGTCATGGACGTTAACTATTACTTTTTCATTGCCCATGTACGTGATCGAGCTTCGGTTACAGCTTTATACTTAATAATTTAGGTTCTCTTCTTTCTTTTTCTCGTTTGATTCGATCGGGTCTTATAGCATTAAAGAAAAAGATTATCTACTCATACTGTTATTATTCTGTTTTACATTAAGTTATAAATAGGATTATTATTACAAAAATAGTAAAAGTATAGAAATTAGAGTTAAAATTTTAAACTTTTCTTAGCATCTGTTACGAAAAGGCTAATTAGAGATTTTTAAAATAAATATTGCAGTCTCATATGTATCATACAAAAAGGCAAATGTTTACAAAGAATACAAAATTCAGCACATTTTACCTATTATGATATAATTTAGTCGAGGACATAATATAACCTCTATTTCAAGAATTCTTAGTCATGCAGTTACAGTCAAAAGTTTCGCGTACAGGAACTTGTAAGTCTAAAGCAGAAATCGGTGCTAGGACAAACGGCCGCCAAAGAATCAACGCGACAATATTAAGTAAAGTTTCGGTGAATCGCATACACGGTCTTATGTACGAGACTCGTATCTGTCGTTTGCCAGACTTTTAACTAAACTCCGTCGATTATATTGTTTCAGTCGATCAATGAAAATGTAAACTAGCACCTAACGATTGCCACGCCGACCTCCCTGATCGAGCGACGAACGCTCGTTGCAGGAAATGTGTATGACTTTGACGGAGGCGACTATAGCCGAGGCGATACGAGTGGCGGATGTACATTAATTATCTGTCTTGGTCGCATCGCTGCTGCAAGCTATTTATATGTTAGGCCTTCAGTAAAGTAAAAAATATACATATTGCGACTGACAGTAAAAAACTTGTTTCGGATGTAGAATAAATTGACGTCGTAGATCGCGAAATATATTTGTAAATAAGTATTTCTCGCTCGTATGTCGCTCCGGGTACCCTCGTCCCTGTGTCGCTGCGACGACGCGATAGTACAACATAGGAATTACGATTAGAATAAAAAGGGGCTAACACAAAACGTTAGCCTGAAAATGTTTCTGTAGTATAATTAAATATTACTTCCCAAGAGATTTTCAGAAAGAGAAGTGTAATATTAAATTGTCAGGTGAGTGGGAGACACGTTTAAGAAATAAGCGCTTTATAAGTTTTTCACTTCTTAATGTCAAAATTCAAACATGAAATACAAGGTGCTTATTTTTAAATTTAACATTTAAATTTTCTTTCTCAATTGCATTAAGTTATTGAATTTAATGTATAACGAGCTTGTTGTGCTATAACGTATTGAATAAAAACGTTTTATTTTGAATGAAATACAGTACTTTAACATTAAAAGTATGTTTCTTGTTTTATTTTCTCTGATTTTCAATTTTTCATTTTTTATTTAGTTTCACTTATCTATCTGTGGGTAAAAAACCTAACAAGTTAAGTTCGATACACTTCCCAGTATTCGAAAATTTTGCACACATTGTAAATCGGATGACAACGTGAAATTATGATATCACAGAGCTTGTCTGACAACGGAGCCGGAAGGCGGCCGGAAGTTTGCGTCATTTCATTATAGAGAGTCGTAATTTAAGTGAAGGTGTGAGTTTTGGATGATCTCATCGCAGCGGTTTTTAACATAATTAATTTAATATAATTAAAAAACGGTGACAACTTACCTATCTGTCTACGAATATAGTTAAATTTGAAGCTAATCGTGCAGAAAAGGGTCCATGTTCGCTCATTTTATGGCCCCGTACGTCGCGAGGGACCGTCTCCGCTGTGGGACGGCGGGTCGTCGACGTCACGAAATATTGCTCCTTTTGTATGATAATATCCGAAACCGATAAAGCTTTTATCGCGGCGGGCGGCCGACCCGCGCCCGCGCCCGCCGTAAGCTGCTTATTATAGTTCCCTAACTGCCATAGTTTACCCTCCGCGTCCGAATGGGCCGCGATCACCTCGCCCAGATTGCGGCGATTTGCCCGCGGCCGGCCTCTCGTAAAACCGCACGACTCTTGTGCGATTACACCGCCGCCTTAGGACACGCGCACGCGCCCGAACCTAAGTCTTCTAATGTAAACTGTTTCGATAACGTATCGGCGATCCAGTTTATTCCTTGGCTGAACTTATTGCTATTCACGCTTCGTTTTAAGTGTACCTACTATTTGTCGTCCGTGAGCTTTTATGCGTATCATATTTGACAGTTTAAGATTGATCGAATTGTTTCTACTGTCTTTTTTGAAAATTTATTGGATCGTGACCATACATGTCTTTAAATCACAGTTAGAGATAAAATATTTTTTGAAAAATGTTTAATTTACGGTGTGGTATCATCGTTCTAGAACAAAATGGTGATTTTTTTTTCTTTTGTATTAGTTTATCACAGAATTCTTAATTTCGGCAACCAGCCGAAAGCTGGTCGGAGCTCTGTTTAGGTATTTTTAAATCGTGCGATCATGAAGGCTCTTTAAAAATATTTTATTAATCGAAAATTGTTTTCATGTAATCTTATTACAGATTATGTAATTAGTTATGCGTTATATCCACACAAACGCATGTAAGTGTATTCAATACACTAAATTCCCTGAATATATAGAGCAGCGAATTCAGTGTATTGTATAGAATACAGCAGCTCTGCGCACCGATACGGCACCGGAATTCGACACGATCTTTCTGTCATACGTCAAAAAAAAAGGATTCCAGATGAGTCTGTCCTCAAGTAGCAGGACAGGTATCAAACGTTAAGTACAGGGGAAGTCTCTAAACAGTTTGTCCTAAAAGTGGAAGAAGTGTTCCGGGTCGTGAGTCGTGAGGAGCAGTAGATTGACTCCCACACAGGTGCAAGTTCTGACGGGGCATGGTGGAATATCGTACCTGCACTGGTTTCATCTCAAAGACAGCCCTGGTTGCGAGTGCGATGCAGAAGCGGAAGAAACAATCTGGCATTTATTTTTAGATTGTTGTCGTTTCCTGGTATAACACCTTCAGCTAGAATTTAAGATAGGGTGGACTTTGACCCAACAAGCAATCCCAACTATTATAGTTGACTTCAAAAACGGACCGTTGTTTCTCGAATACGCTGAAACTGTCTTCCACACCGCAACCAAAAGGAACAGCGGTCTACATACACACATAGCAACAGACTCAAACTCATAACAACCACATAACACAAATTAATCTGGGCCACAATTGTCCTCAGAAGAGACCACCGAGTCTATCCAGGCAATCCCTATAAACATGAAAATCATAGAAGAGATTTTGAAATGATGGAAAAGGAGAAACCCAGGTTTAAGGCTTAGACTGATGGCTCTGTTCATAAATTGCAATACCGAAAGACTCGGAATAAACTTCTGTTGCTCAACAGGACCTCGTTCTGTTTCGATCTCTCTTGGACTAGAGGTTTCCTTAAACAGCAGGCACTTCCAAAACGAGCATGAAGCGTAAAGCCTTCAATGAACTATCCCTGGTGTATATCGAAGGAAACAAGTGCAGAATAGTCAGAATCAAAAACAAAACGATCCTGTTATTCTCCTGGGAGGAAAATATACCCTTCTCTCAGGCATTCTCGCTGCTGTCATTATCGGGGGTTCCGTTTCAAGGGAGGCGATTATACCTCGTACTATGAGTGTGGATGCGATATCGGTGCTCTTCGAGACAGGTGAGCTCGTGGACCGACTGGCATGCATCAAAGCATCCGAGGTTTACGAGGTCATGGTGTATAAGGGTCGAGTGAAAACTTAAAATACCTCATGCAGCGCGACCCAACATACACCGTCAATATAGTCGACACTTGGGGGCATCACATACCAAGCAAAGGTTTATCAGATTCTGAAAATCTCCAGCAACGCATAGACGAAGACAAGAAATAGGAGCTGAAGAAGAGCAGGCAGAGAGCACATAAAGAAAAATCAGAGTTTCAAAGACGCATTTGTCAATTCCAGGGGGCGCTAGGAAGAGTCGCAAAAAGCTTACCTGATGCAAAAAGCCTGTAAGGAGGAAGCATATCAGAAGAGAAGAGAAAGGAGCCTAAAGTGTCAATAGATCGCAAAACCGCGCCAACTAGAGCCCAAAAAGAAGAGGTCGAACCACACCTAATATCCCCTCGCCCTTGGCTTTGTAGACTTTTAGAGTTGTTGAGGTAAGCGGTATGAACTTTGAGAGCGTATTCACATAATGGTCTCGTAGTTGCCTTACAGGATAAGCAATTAATGGTCTCGTAGTTGCCTTACAGGGCAACTACGAGACCATTATGTGAAATACTCAAAGTTCATACCGCTTACCTCAACAACTCTAAAAGTCTACAAAGCCAAGGGCGAGGGGATATTAGGGTTATACCTCGATAAATTCGAGGCATGGTTGACGGCTGCGCTTGAGGATGCGTAAGCAGTCATATATGATAACGGTTCTCAAACAATATTAAGGAGAAAAATGAATATTGTACATATGGCGGCCTACAGTGCGACCAGCGGCCAGGTGGCCCATGATGAGGAACAAACGGAGCGTGACGGAAAGACCTAAGTTCATCACCCCTTCGTATGACCCGATAGTGGTCACTGCCTGATGCACGAGGGTTGCGCTGGAGGAGAGAATCCTGGAGATGGCGAAAGTTGTCACTAGATCTAAACTTTTCAGCAACACCCGAGAGGACTGGGTGGTACCTGATATAACATGGGTCAATGGAGTTCCGTGCTGCGGGAAAACAACATGGGTGGTGAAGCACTTCGAAATGAGGAGGGACGTTGTTATAACCACAACACGTGAAGCAGCAAATGACCTCAGAGAGAAACTTGCAAGTCGATTGGGAACCGACGCAGTAATCATATTTAGAATGATGGTGTCGGTCCACCAGGACCGTTTATTTACCAAAATGGCTTTCGGGGGCCGAAGAGATGCGATCAACTGATCATAGATGAAACCCTCATGAGCCATTTCTGTGCCATTGTTATGGCTACATGGCTTACGGGTGCAAAAGAGGTCCTTCTGATGAATGATGTCAACCAACTCCCATTCATCGACAGGCTAAACTCTTCGAGATGGAGTACATTCGACCAAACCTAGTAGCAAAAGTCACGAAGGAGATTATGAATATTTATGAAAAGATTAACAAACAATTACATCCTGTATACTATAATGTATAATTCCATAGTATAATGCATAATTGTATTAGACCGTAAGTAAAAGTTACATGAATTGTAAAATTTGATTTCTCGTCACTAAACAAAAATAAAAAAAATAAGAAAATAATGAAACCAAAGAATACAAAAGTTAATAATAGATAACCAAATTGAAATATATTAGGGTACCAAAAAACTACTGAGTCAAGAAAATGTCAAACTATAAAATTTTATATAAAACCGCGTCTGACTTATTTTTAACTGGCACCAACTCCTGACACAACTAATTATATAATTGTATTACGATTTTAAAAGATGTTTTTTACATATACATATATTTTTTTGAAAAGCCGTTTTATTTATAGTTGTGTTATTCAAAAAGTATTAAAAATAATGCGCCGACTTCGTTGACCGTAAGGAAATTTATAATATATTATTCATATACTGTTAATATAACATGTGATCATGTTATACAAATTGTAATTATTAAAATTGACAAAAGCATGATAGACTTTATAATTGTGGATGATCGATTGAGAAGGAAAGTTGTGGATACCGTGGCATCAACGTTGGTACACACCATTTCTTAGTGATCTGTTGAATTAAGATTTATGCCAGCGTTGGCGACACCGTGCAAAAATACTTACTACGGTGCCAGAACGAATAAAAATTCTTAAACTTCAGGACCAGAATTTAAAAGATGAGTATGTAGTGTGATTGAAATATAGTTTGGGTGAAATCAAACACTATGAATGTTTAGAGCTTGACGAATTATGGAAGATGACGAAATCTGTGTCAGTGGATGAAGGAAAAAAGGTATGTGGAGTGAATAAAAGAACAAAGATTAGT